>VNJS01004148.1:0-22743 GCA_008042575.1 Drosophila watanabei | reverse complement strand
AGAGCAGCTGATACGTCTCGTAGGGCGGCAAATCGATCCGATTAAAGCAGGTGTGCGCCTTGGGCAGGTTCTGTGTGGGCACATCAGCGGTTAAGTGAATGGTAAACAGTCGTGGTCCCACTGCTCCCGTAGAGCCTTGCAATGCCCTGAAGCCCTGCAGCGGTACACGCGACGATCCCGTCACAAACTGCAGCAGGCGAGCTCGCATCTCGGAGCTGTACGACTCGACCACCTTGAAGGTTTAAATTTATTAATTAAATGAACATAAAGCTAGTCTAGCAGAAAGTGAAGCTTTACACACCTGCCAGAACCACAACACCTGCGTGGTCTCATTCGTACAGTGCTTCAGTCTCGTATTGTTGCGCCAGTCGTTGACATCAATGCTGGAGATGCCACCAATGACCAATTCCAGTTCGCGCTCATCAAACGGTCTCAGCAGCGGGCTGGGTATAAGCTCACAAAATCCTATAAAATATTTAACGATTAATTTAACACTTATTTTAATAAAATATATTCCCAAAGTGCTAACCTTTCTGCAGAGCCAGAAACTGTTGTTCGATGCCGCGCATAAATCGATAGTTCACATAGAGCTTTACATACTCCCGCTTGTTCTCCTCGGTCACGGGAATGGATGCACCTCCAGGCTTCAGTTCGTGCACCACCAGAGCGCCAAAGCTATTGTTCTCCACACTAAACGTGGACTCGATGATGCCGCTGATGTTGCTTTCCCTAAAATCACAGAAAAAAATTAGAACTTTTTCGGAATTTGAAATAAATCCAAAACTCACAGCATCCAGGTGAGGCTGCGATGCAGCTCCGGATCCACGCCCTCAATGTCGCCCAGCGTGATTGGCTTGTTCAGCAGCTGCTTGTAAAAGGGCGTGGTGAAGCCACCATCCAGGCAATGGCCATGGAATACGGCAATGCCCAGTGTGCGTCCCACGAAATGGAAGTAGGACAAGTGATCGGGATTCACTCCAGAATCCGGATTGATTTGCAGCGTATAGTGGTCATCGCGACTGTACTGGAACAGGCCGTACTGCGGGTTGAGCATCTCGCGGGAGAGCAGGTGCAGCCACTCGCGGGCCACGCCGCCATAGTCCAGGCCCTCTTCGCCCTTGAACTTGACCATTAGCCGCTTGCGCATGTCCTTGCCCCGCATCTTCATAATCAGTCTATAGCTCTCCTCGAAAATCTCGTTGCGCGACACCTCCAGACGGCAGTGGCCGGATTGGGGCTGCATCGTTTGCAGCTCGGTGCGCAGAGCCCGAAGCTTGCCCACCAAATCGCGACGGTACTTGGGCAGAAGATCGGCACTCTCCAGCAATCCCTGCGGCAGATCCGGCACAATGCGATGTGGGGTGTTAGTTGTAGTCGTGGTCGCCGTCGTTGTCGCAGCTGTGGCGTTCGCTGGAACGGCTGCTGTCGCTGCTGATTGCATGGCAGTTGCTGGAGCGGCTGCAGGGGGAGCGGGCGCTGCTGCATTGCTTCCCGCTCCGCGTCGTATCATGCTCAGAATGCTGCCGCTGAGGCGAGGATCTGTAAACTGGGTCGTCCGATTGTTGTGGTCCACAAAGTACACTCTGCCCGAGGCCGTCTTCCGCTGCTCCCAGCCACTGGGCAGCGGCCCGATTGTTTCCAGCGTCAGATGCTGGGTGTCAAAGTCACGGGGTATCCGAGGATCGTGCCACGTGGACACACCCGTCGGTATGTGGAAGAAGTACACCTGGCCCTGTTGCGTGGTCCGCATTTCATAGCCCGGCGGCAGGTCCAGGAACGGACGTGCTGCCTGATTTGCGGCAGCAATGGCTGCGGACGCATAACGCTGGCTCGACGATCCTCCCCCGCCAGAGGTGCCTCCGTTGCGAGTTCCTCGCGAGGAACGTCGCCTCGTGGAGGACTCTTCTCCCTGCTGCCGTGAACTACGTCGCTGCGAGCGCTGACCGGGCGTGGCGGCTGTATAGGATCTGCTTCCTCCACCTCCTCCGCCCACAGATGTGCTGTTGGCGTTTGGACTGTGAACATTCCCATTGGCCGAGGGCGTGACAGGAGCTGGCGGCGATGCATTAGGGGTTGATGGACTCTGGCTATGCCTGGGAGGAGTTGTTGTCGCCGTTGCGGTCGTCGTCGGTGTCGTCGCCGTTGAGGCATCGTCCTGCGTCCATCCATTGCTGGCGCTCTGGGGCTGTGCCGCCTGGCCACTTCCGGATCCACTGTTGCTTCCACTCTGAGCATTCCCGTTCACATAGTTCTGCTGTCCCGTCGGCGACGTGGGCGTGGCCTCTGGCTGAGCATGGCCATTTGTTTGGTGCTTTGGCGTTTTCACATGATTGTCGTTGCTGTGCAGGCGACCCGGCGTCGACGTTGTCGTTGTGCTACTGGTGGGCGTGGCCGGTTCGTTTGTGGGCCGTTGCTCGAGAGTGCGACCTCCTCCCGACGACGAGGAGGACGACTTCTTGCCGGGCGTTGTAGTTCCCGACACGGGCGTTGTGGGGCTGGTGTTCTCCTTGCCCACACTGGACAGTATCTCCGTGGAGTGACGCCGTTCATCGTTAGCCGTCACCGCCAAGTCCCGATTGCGATTGCCGCCATTAAGCAGATTCGTGCAGGTGGTGGAACGCGTGGGACCTGCCGGCGCCTGTCGATCACCGTTGTTGCCATTGTGTGTGTTGTGGCGTTGCTGCGGCGATGTGGCGCCTACGGGATGCCGGGGCCTGTCCCATTGCGTGGACTTTGTGGCATGGTTCACATAGTAGATGCGACCGTTGTCTGTGCGCCGCTCTTCCCAGCCCTCCGGCAAGCTATCCTCCGATGAGTCGTCCTCAGAGGGACCGCGGACATCGCCACTGGGTCCTACGATTGCCAACGGATTGCCACTTCCTGGTCCATCCTTCGAGAGCAGCGAGATGATGATCTGGCCGCGCACCAGCTCATCGTCATCCGGTGACAGTTTGCCCAGATCCAAGCGTTGAACTGGTTGAAATGGTAATTGTGATTAGGAAATTTGCTCGTATTTAAGAGAAAGCTGATATCAACTTACATCCTGCTCCCTTGAGGCTTTGTATGTTGAAAGCGGGTATCCTCACACATCCCAGGAATCCACTGCCCTTGTGTATCTTCCGCTGATTCCACACGGTTATCGTAATAGCATCGCCGATGCCCAGAAACAAATCGTAGTGTGCGTTCCATTTGGGATCCAGCGAGGACTTGCTTATCTCCGTTGTGTACACTTGGCCAGTGCCATCCACTTGAACCTTGGCAAATGGATCGGGCAGACCTATTAAGATAGTAAATAAATACAAATTAGTTGAGTAAATTACAGTTTAATATAGAAAACGTGATCTATTATCTTATTGTTTCTCTCGAATAAATTGTTAACGAGATATTGTTCTGTGTAAACATTCAAACCATTGTCAGTTTTAATCATTAGACTGCATTTTGATGAGGAAAATGAGACCATTTATCACAGTAAATGGATGTTTACAGTGTTAAATTTGATCGAGAACCCATTTTTGTCACGAAAAATAAACCTATTTAAGTTTGTTGGCTTAACTTTAACTTTTTTAGTTCGCATCCAATCATGGAGCGCATCAGGTTCCTGGTAATTCTCATGCTGCTGATGTTGTTTCACTTGTACAGGACCATCGCTGGATACATCCACCAGCATCCTGGCTTCGCCCAACGGTTGCAAATAAAACCAGGCTGCTTGCAGGTGCCACAAAAATATACCGAAGCTCCAACAACGCCGACTATAATCTTATCTTCCCTGGAGGAGGTCAACAATGCAGAAGTAGATTAAACAAATCCCCGAGAAGTTCCCCGATTGTGTGAGTTCCCGTTTCAGTTGTGGCTTATCGCATTCGGGGGACAGTACCCCACCAGCTGAGCTGAGCTGATCTGGGACCTATATAAGCACAGCCCCTCCCAGTCAGTGATCATCACAAGCAAACAATCAGCAATGGCTTCTGCATCTACTTGGATTCACCTGCTGGGATTGCTGGCCACATTCCTGTTCGTAACACTGGCAGCAGGAGAACCCTTTCCCTTCGACGAGAGACGCCACAGGGGTTGGAATCCGCGACCAGGTCCCATTCCACAGATTCCCACCACACCTCCATTTAATCCCTATGGTTAATAAATAAATAAACTATATCTTTCCTAAGAACCAAAATGAAATGAAACTTCAATTTATTTAAGGAATTTCTTGAGAATATTACAAATCATTCGGCATATTAAAATCTGTCCCCAAATAGACATTCTAATTTTAGTTTGTGGCTTCTGAGAATCAAATACGAAGTTCTCGTTTAAAGTGGGCCACTTTTTATGCTTTTTAGCCAAAGGGCAGGGAATGTCAATTAAATCTGAACAATGCTCCAATGAAAATGTTTACATCTGAGCCAAACTAAACGGTGAATGCGGTCAAGTGTCATTAGTCAGAGATAGAGATATGGAGGAGCCGGAAGGGAGTGGAAGAACTACGAAACGGGGAATCTATCTGCCAATCTCCGCTATCAGAATATAAAAGTATATATAGGTAGGAACCCCCGCTGCCGCTACATCGCTTATCGTCTTAGGCGACCCACCGATAATGCCTCGAATCTTGACAAATTAAGCGCATGGCATTCCGCCTGAATTAAACAATTAAGAACTATCGAGCCGCACTGGCTGAGGGGGGGGGCACACGGATGATTTACACGGGCCAGCAGACCACTAGACCACCAGACCCGACTAGACCCAACCAGTCAGTCGTTCGCGGTTCGACAGCTTCTGACTCATGGCCCGGTTACCACCGGCTGAATATCGCAACTAGGTTTTTTCGCACTCCCATATTTGTATCTATATCTATATCTATACGTGAATCGTTATCTCAAGGCTGTGGTGGCCGCCGTTGTCACGGCTAGGGCCACGAGCATGGCACAGGCACTGGCCTGTCATCAGCTGGCAAGGAGGACGGACCTACCCGATCCGACCTGTTTGTCTTGGCCAGGTAACTTGAGTAGGCCACACTGCAGCGTCTGCAGCGTCTGTGTCGCCAGGCAGCTGTTGATTGATTTTATGCAAGAGAGAACACACAAAGTGAGGATGAGAGTGCGAGGTAGGTAGCAGGAACCACTAAGGCACACTCTCCATATGGAAGTCAAAGGTTTACACAAGTTGCAAGCAAAGAAAGATAGGTACTAGGTAAAGAATTCTTACACAACTCTTTGAATTCCTAAGAACAGAAGTTGTAAAGTCTTAAAGAATTACAAATGCTTTTGTGTTAAGCTTTTACAAATTTAAGCGGAAGTGGAAATATGTGCCAATGTCGGCAGCAGATTGTAATAGAAATCGCTAAACTAATCACTGGGAACTTGTAGAAACACAACAAACACGAGTTGTGTCATTAAATCAAGGCAAAGTAAACTATCAACAAGTTAACCCTACATCCTATAAAGAAATATCTGTCTCGTATATCGTATCTCTCAGAATAAAACCAAGCCACTGAATTGCATAAGCCCAAAGCCCAGCCAAGCCGCGATTTCACACCACGCTCTTCACGGCTGAACTGACTGAAAAGTGAGAGAGAAATAATGCAAGAAAGCCCTCTTTTGGATTGGCGACCAACAGACTCGCCGCCGCTGCCGCCGGCTTTTGGACCAGCTTGGCAGCTTGGCAGCATGGCGGCATGTTCAACCCCTTCTGGCTTAACGCTACGTGGCACAATTTCGTGGCCCAGTCGGCGGCAAGGCGAGGAAGTTAACGACTGGCTGCACTTTCACTCGGACGGAAGCCGGCAGTCAGCGGAGCATGAAGTCAGCCGCATGCCACCACCGCTGGCTGGAGGAAGACTACACTGAGTATGAGTATGACGGTGTGTCACTGCACTCTTGGCACACGCTTTATTCTGAACAAGGATCTTTCTCTGCTGCAGCCTTATCGCAAGCCTCTCGCTCCTTGATCCGCTCCTCGATCAGCGGTCGGAAGTGACGGATGAGTCCTTGTGGCGGCCAGGCGGCGCCATCGCCCAGGGCACAGATGGTATGGCCCTCGATCTGCTTGGTGATTTCCCACAGCATGTCGATCTCCGCGATCTGGGCCTGGCCCGTCACGAATCTCTGCATGATCATGTTCACCCAGTGGAGGCCCTCGCGGCACGGAGTGCACTGTCCGCAGCTCTCGTGCTTGTAGAAGGCCGAAAGTCGGGCAATGGCCTTTATGATGTCCGTGTCCTTGTTCATCACTATTATGGCGCCAGTGCCCAAGGACGATTGCACTGCCATCAGGCCGTCATAGTCATGGATTGCAGTTTCAGCAGACTCCTTAGGAATACAGGGAGTCGAGGAGCCACCCGGGATGATGGCCAACAGGTTGTCCCAGCCGCCGATCACTCCGCCAGCATGGCGTTCAATAAGCTCCCTGGTGGGCATCGACATCTCCTCCTCGATGGTGCAGGGATTGTTGACGTGACCAGAGATATTAAATAGCTTGGTGCCCGAGTTCCGGGCCCGTCCAAAGCTGGCGAACCAGTTGCCACCGCGACGGCAGATGGTCGGCGACACGGCCACAGTTTCCACATTAGTCACCGTTGAGGGGCAGCCAAACACACCGATGTTTGCGGGAAATGGCGGCTTGTTTCGCGGCTTCCCAGCCTTGCCCTCCAGCGATTCAATCAGCGATGTTTCCTCGCCACAGACATAGGCTCCAGCTCCCCTATGCACGTACAGGTCGAAATCGAAACCAGAACCGCAGGCGTTCTTGCCCAGATAGCCCGCCTTGTAGGCCTCCATGATGGCGTATTGCAGGTTACAGGCCTCGTTGTAAAATTCTCCACGGATATAGACGAATCCCGTGTTGGCGCCCATGGCACGACCGGCGATGAGACATCCCTCGATCAGCTTGTGCGGATCGTGGCGCATGATTTCACGATCCTTACAGGTGCCCGGCTCTCCTTCGTCCGCGTTGACCAGCAGGAACTTCGGCCTGCCATCGGGTGGTTGGTGCATGAAGGACCACTTTAAGCCACTAGGGAAACCGGCGCCACCGCGTCCTCGCAGCCCCGAAGTCATGATTTCGGTCACGATCCACTTATCACCCTTTTCCAGGATTTCCTTGGTCTTGTGCCAGTCGCCGCGTTTCATGGCCGCCTTCAGACGCCAGTCGTGGCGTCCATACAAGTTGGTAAAGATGCGATCAGCATCTGCAAGTGGGCCAAAAGTGGTCTTCGTCTGGGCTGGCGGTGTCCCAGGGGGCGGCTTAGGTGGTTCACCCCCTTTTTGTGGTGGATCAGCTCCTTTCGGAGGCGGTGGGGGAGACTTACTGGGTGGACTAGGAGCCGATGGTTTTGCCGGCTCCTGGGCTTTCTGTATTCCTTCATGGGGTTTAATCTTTGTATTCGTTTTTTTATTTTCCTTTTTAAGGTTTTCATTTTTTCCTACAAAAATGGACCTACATTCGTTAGCCCTTTCTCTGAGTCCTTTCAATAATTTCTCCTGTAGTTCCCGAAACTCGGCTTGTTCCAATAATTTGTCGGCATTCTCATTGACGGGGAATTTCGTAGTGGCTGTCCCCCGATTTAGTGGAAATTTCAAGGAATCCTCATTGCTGGCACTATAAAGATCCTCTCGTTTAAGGCTTCTTTGCTCGAAAGATAGCAGATAATCGTTGGCATCATCGATGGATTTTCCCTGGCTCATGCTGTGGTAGGTGGAGCACACCGCGTATAGATGCTGCGATATCTTTAAATATTGAACTCCCTCCTCTGCCAGAACGTATTTTATAATCCCTGAGTTTTTAGCGGACTTGCGCTCATCCTTAAGCTTCTTAATTCCCGATAAGCATCGTCCTCCGCCTCGAATGGGTAAGAAAAACTTCTTGTAATCGGCTAAAGGTCGGCGAAGCAGCAATAATGAAATCATGGTGTCATCTATATCGGGTGTTAACTTGATTTTGATGATAGGAAGGGCGTAGGCCTACTATGATCAATATGTTAAAAGGAAAACCCATTATGCAGGCATTACTCATATGTAGTAATTCAATAAATGTGTGTGTCCCAAACCGATCTATTTATAAGACCGCAATAAAGACCACGCGAAGAATGGACTTTCCCATTGCCATGACGGTACACACAGCGGCGCCTGGTAAATAGCTCAAATCTAATCACCAAAAGAGTCGATAAAATGTGAAGAAAAAACTATATGTATATGGCAGAAAAGAAAAGTGGGAAAAAGGCTGGTCAAGAGCAAGCAAAAACTGTGCGATATCTGTGAAATATAGCTTTACTACTGGGATTCACAATCGTTCATTTTTGGGTCATAAAACATAAAGCTTCAGTTAGTCATGTCCTTTGAAAATCAGACTAAATATAAAGCAAAATATATCTATGGGAACCACGGCAATGTCAGGCCCAGCTAGACATTAGCATTAATATGTCGTTTCCATTTCGAAAGTGACAGCCATTTGAGGGATCCCAGCGATCCCCCAAAAGCGGAATCTCGAATATATCATCAAATCGTATATAGTTTGTAGTTTTTGGGGCAGCATATTGGGCAATGCCTGGCGCGTGATTTAAGTGCAGCCAAGTGTAAAAAATGGACAAGAAAATAATAAATAAAAAAAATACAGGGAAAGAAAAATTATGCCGTGTGTGAGTTGTGGCTGTTACTGTTTCTGTTTCTGTTTGTATTTCCACTGCCACTGAGTGGCAGCAGCAGCGACCGAGCGAGCGAGTGAGTGAGTGAGTGAGCCGCAATGAAAGCAAATTAGTAATAATCACTTTTGTTATATCTAAACAAAATATGGAAAAAGAGCTCAGATATGGAGGCGCGCACACACGCACACTCGCATACTCGTACACACACATTCACACCCCTTTTCCGCAATTTGTATAAAAATGAAAGTAGACAAAAGGAAGTGCTAATTTTAGCGATACCCCCTCATATGCATAGATAAATGCGAAGAAGAAGACGAACGCCGCAAGCAAACGCCGCAGAAAATAAAACAAAACTTTAATTTACCGCAAAAGTGTGTGTTTTGATTGGATGGCTAAACAGGTGCGTAATTGATGGTTTTTAAAACCAAGAAAAGCAAACGAAACTCGAAACAAAATATTGCTGTATCTGGAGCAGGCGAAATTTTTGGGAAAATCCCCCGAAAATTTCCACGAGTTGTGTAAGTGAATCAAACCAAGTAATTAGGACTTGAATCACAGACCTAATCTGGACAATCCATTAGTATCTAAATATATGTAATTTGTAGATTTTGGGTGTTGGTTAAAACCTTAATTATTGCTAGAATTTCCTGAATGGTTCAAGTTAAATCCATGTTTGGTTGAAGGGTTTTCCGGCAAAGGTAATTCTGTGGTTATATCTTTAGGTTTGCAAGCAATCCTAATGGAAAGTATTGTAGGAAAATCAATCAATCTTGGCTTTTTAAACAGGCTTTGATCTATCTATCTATCACTAGTGTTTTCTTAACACTTTGCAAATATGGTACTCATTTTCGTATATTAAATATAGAACCAGCTAGATTTGTAATTGTAAATTAAATGATTTAAAGGTATACTCACGAAATAAATCCTTGCGAGCCAAATTCCTAGCACACAATACTGCAAAAAAAGGTAATAAATTATTAAGATATATTCAACACAGAAAATGTGCCAGAAAGTACTTACTCGTTATTCGAACTTTGTGTGTACCATTGCGACGTGGATAATCCAATTTATTCATAATTTCCGACTTTTAATTGATATTGTTTGGTTTGTATAGAAAAATAAATGTGGATTTATTTTGTATTTTGTTTATTTATTTATACGACAATTACGCGACGCGCTCATGTTTGTTGTTGGTTCGGCGGACAACAGAGGAGAAGCAGCGGGGAGGGAGGAGTAGGAAGCGAAGGCGGTGGCGGACGCGGAGGAAGAGGAGGAGCAGGTGAAGGCGGCAAGAAATAGTAATTTCATTGCCGAAGGTAGCAACTGCAAGTGTTGTTGTGGCCGCTGCTGCTGTCGCTGTTTCGGTAGCCTTGATAGTTGCAATTGTTGTTGCTGCTGCCGCCGCTGCTGCTACTTGTCATTGCACACGCATATATAGATATATAAATAATAACAGCGATTTGCTGGTTATTACACGCTGCAAAATGGCAAGATAACAAATAGAAATATCGGGTATTAATAATAAATTCGCTGCCGCAGATAATGGGTTGCTGCATGTCCGTATGTACGAGCGCACAGAACCAAGCCCGAAAGGTATACTGAGATCTTCGATTCCCACGAATTCGCAGGTAGGCAAAATATATTCACAAAAAACTCACCCGAAAACTGTTTTGTTACAGTTGTTGTTGCTGCTGCTGCACCTCACACGCACATGTCTCGCTCACTCTCTCGCACACACATACATACGCCCCTCACGCATGCTGCTGCTGGGTAGAGAGGGAGAGGTAACGGAGGAGGAGATGCGACGTCTCGTCTCGTCTCCCTCCCTCGTCGGTATTATTTCACAAATTGCATTAAATGAAATACCACTAGGCGTTTAATTAACTTTAATTTAGTCGCTGCTCCAGTATGGGTGCCTCACTATATTTACTTGCACACTCGCATTCCCCTCGCTCACAACGCGCCCGTCTCTCTCTCTGTGTGTGTGTGTGCGCTACGAAATTTGCAATAATAACTTAACCGAAGGAGGCTGAATATTGTGGCTCTATTCACACGAATTTTGCTATACGCACTACGCCCGCCCCACGCTTTCACGACCGCCGAATTAATAAATTTATGTATTAATGCGCGAAAATACGTTGTCGCGGCCGCAAGCGCTATTGTTTTTATGGTTTCCTTAAATATTTTTAACGCGTTGTTTTATTTCTCGTACTATTGTGCAGTGTTGCCAGATGCAAATTTGGCTTTGCCCCTAAAAAATCTCAAGGTGTTGAAATTTTCCCCCTAAATAATCCAAGTTTTCCCAAGGTGGCAGCTCTAGTTTAAAAGATAGTCACGAGGCTATATTTGTGGCTTTTCGGCATTTTCGGCAACGAAAAATCTATTTTCCGAATGCCCTACGGAGCTTCACAGCAAACTACAGATTATAACAGTGAAAAATGGATTGCAGAGTAGTAAAAGGTTGAAAAGCCGTATATTCCTCGCCACATATGGCAACGCCGCTATCACTAGCAGTTCCTTTTAAGTGTGACCAGTTAAAATAATGGAAAATACTTTTTTATTTCAAGATTTTTTAGGTACACCGACAAAATAGCCGGCGGGCATACATTCATTTATTATTAAAAAAGATTTAATAATAATTTAATTTAAAACAGATTTTCCCTTCCATGACCAAGAGTGTCAATTGAAATGGAAATTGACTTGGGATTTGCGGAAAAACGGGACGACGCCAATTGGCTAACTAACCGGTACTTTCCCAGCAAGTTGGGCGGTCAACCCGCGTGGCTGGAACTCGACAGGTTGCCGCCGACATCGCAGCTGCAGTGCAGCAAGTGCAAGGGACCAAAATCCTTCCTGGCCCAACTTTACGCTCCTTACGAAGATGACTTTAATTTCCACCGCTCGATTTATGTGTTCCTTTGCCGGAATCCGGACTGTCAGCAGGCCCAAAGTGCGGGGTAAGCAACGGCTGTTCTTTCTAGCAGAAATGTGACTAAAAAATAATAATTCGATCTACTATTTCAGAAATTTCACGGTCCTAAGATCACAGTTGCCGCTGAAGAACAAGTTTTTCTCAGAGGAGGATCCCGATGACGAAGGCGATCCTCTGGTAGGAAAAGATTTATCCAGTGTAGCATCCAATTTCTAATCTACCCTTTTTCAGCCAGCTATTCCCTGCCTGAAGAAATTGTGTGCCGCGTGCGGGTGCCATGCTCCCCACGCCTGTGCCAAGTGCAAAGCCATCCATTATTGCTCCGCGGAGCATCAACGTGCGCACTGGCCGCGCCACAAGCTTAACTGCGGATCTGCTGCAAAAATTACCCACGAACCGCTCAGCAAAGTTGAGTTTCCCGAGTTCGAGATCGTGATGGACAGCAATCCCACAAAGGCTTCGGAAGACGACAAGGACGACGATGCCCGTTTGGCAGAGTTCCAGGAGCTGGAGGCCAGCGGCAAGACGGGCGACCTGAGCAACGTGTCCGAGGCGGAGATGGACAAATACTTCGGCAACGCCTCTACCGCCGATGACAAGACCTTCCGACAGTTCAAGAAGGAAACGGCAGCGGAACCTGAGCAGATTGTACGCTACAAGCGTGGTGGCCAGCCCCTGTGGATTACAGACACTGTCAAGACCGTGGCGGATCAACTGCAGTCTTTGCCCAGCTGCAGTAGCTGCGGAGGAGCGCGTCAGTTTGAGTTTCAGATCATGCCGCAGACTCTGACGCTGCTGGAGGACGAGAACCTAGATTGGGGCGTACTGGCGGTATACACATGCGCCAAGAGCTGTCCTATCGAAGGCTATGCGGAGGAGCTGCTTGTAAAGCAGGACATTGTCGCGGAAGAGCAGAGTTGACAGAGTTAAAATGCATACAAGTAAAATTTATATTTTCGTCAATTGCGGAACACGAACACATTGTCTACTTTAGCTTTATGATGGGGAAGTAGCTGTGCTTGGAGAAGTCAAACTCGGGTTGGCGCTTCAATTCCTTCTGGTGGCCTCGTGCCAGCACATTCATCACCACGAAGTTGGTGCGCGCGATTTGCAGGAGATCCAGCATCTGGCAGGAAATAGTTTCTCTTCGATTAGATATTCCATGGATAGAAGTTCTCACTTACCTCCTGGTCGGGATTCTGAATGCTCTCCAGCACGTTGCGCGCCTGGTTGAAGTGCTTGCCCGCATAGGTGTAGAGGTCTTCGACGCTGGGCTCCATCATATGCTCCCTGATGTTCCTGAACTCGGCGTAGGAAACGGGCGGTGGGCTGGTCAGAGTGGCGAAGGGCAGGAAGCGGCGATTGTAGCGGATCTCCTCGTTGTCGAACTGGGACAGCGGCAGGCGCACGCGTCCGTCTTTGGTCAATGCGCCCATGGCCTTGTACATGCCGCCACAGAGGCTGAGCAGGGCGTGGTAGTAGACAATCTCGCCGCGGTACGGACGCTGTTGCTTCTTGTTCTTCTTGGGCTTGGCCGCCTTGCGATTCTTGGCCGCTCCCGCGCCGGCACTCTGGAGTCTGCTCTGATGCTCTGCATACTCTTCCTGGGCTAGCAGAATGTTCTCCGTGCGCGTCAGAGCGGACACTAGGAAGCCAATGAGGAACTCGTATGGATACCAGTAAATGTAGAGGAATTCGTGGACAGCATACAGCTCCAGCTCAAAGCCAGACATCAGGAAGATCAGCATGGCACGGAAGCAGTTGTACAGCACCCAGGTGGAGAAGTGTGTGCTGTGCTTTAGGGCGGTGGCCATCGATTCGTTTCCCTCCATGGCGCGCTCGTTAGCCAGCTGGTTCATGAGCGAGTCCAGACGCGCCGCATCCACCTGAATGGTGTCGAAGTTCTCGATCAGACGCGCCAGCTTGTCCCGCTGCCGGGCGCGATTGAAGCCGCAGATGCGGATAAACTGGGTGAACGTGTTCATGTTGATGCAATAGCGGAAGAAGTTTTCCAGGTGCTGCTGCACCTTGGGATCGGCGGCCACCGGATGCTTGGCATTGAGTACGGGCGGAGAGTTGAAGATCTGCACAGAGTGGCGCAGGAACTGCTTCATGGGAAGCTTGCCATGCACTATCCGGATGTTGGAGCTGAACAGGCTCTGCAGAATGCTTCTGGAGAGGATGCATTGCCCCGACTTTTTGCTGTACTCAATGAAGAAGTTCTGAAAAAACATTCGGATAAAATGGGTTTCCTTTAAATTAAAACATTAGCTTACCAGAGCCGAGTAGTAATCTTTGTGCTTCACGACTTTGCAGGCGTACTTAAAGCGCGAGATCATCTCCTCCAGGAACTGATAGCTGGCCGGACGATCCCTGATCTTGATGCTGCGCGGAAATGCAGGCGGTTGGCTGCGGTCGTGAATGCGTGGCGAGAAGCCCATGGGATTTGGCGCTTCCGCTGAGGAAAAGAACGGTTAATACTTATAAGAGCTGATCACAGCACACTTACAGCCCTTCTCCGGCTGGATGCCCCGGTCCATGGTCTTCCTGATGAGCGGCAGCAACTCCATGGCCACCTTAAGGTTCTTGTGGATCTCATTTATAGACTCATCCGCCGTATCGGCGTTTGCCATTTGTTCCACTTGGTAGATAACCTGGAAGAGGTTCCGCATAAAGCGCAGCCTGTTAACCACAGCCATCCAATCCTCTGTGGCCGTCAGCTTCTTGCACCTGCGCACCAGCTCGTCCTCGACATCCTTAAGGGCACTATATACAGCGGCGGGTTGGGCCTTCTCGGCGGCCAGCAAGGCAGAGTTTCCATACAACTGGAAATCCTCCTCCTCGTTGACGGCGGCCGCAGAAATAATGTTCTTAATGACCACGATGAGATTGCGCACGGCCGTGCAGAAGACGCGCAGTGCCCGGTCCTTGATCTGGGAGGGTGCGTGCAGATAGAGGCAGGTGAAGAGCACCTGGTCCATGGAGTTGCCCTCCAGCCAGGACACAATGCAGGAGAAGAGAGCATCGAAGGTACCGATCAGTTCGGCTGGCGTGAGATCTTCCAGCTTGATGGCGCCCGTCTAGAAATAAATCTTTGTTTAGTAAATACAACAACATTCTGATTCAAAGCCTTACTGCAATGGCAGCCTCAAAGGAGGGCGGCGGCAGGTCCTGCTTATCGAAGCCCATGCCCACGTCCATCTTTGGGTCCATTATCTCAATCGCCGACATGGCCTCGAACAGGCCGAAGAGCATGTCCTGGGCTAGCTCCCCCGGCTGCAGTTCGGAGCAGGCGTCGTGGAACTCGCGGGTAACGTCAACCCAGCCGTAGAGCGGGTACGTTGTGATGTCCTCTGCGGCACTGCCGCTTCGCATGGTGCGCTGCACCTCCGGATCGAGGAAACCGCACTCGCCGACACTCCACTCGTCCTGCTCGGAGCTGCTGGCACGTGCAGCCGCGGCGGCGGCCGCTGTGGCCGCCTGGAAGTCGGCCGGATCTGTAACGCTGCTGGGGAGGAGGGGTAGGAGTTCATATACGTATATATATATACATATATATAGACGGAATCCGAGCACCGGTGGTGCTGGCCTGCCTCACCTTCCGTTCATGGTGCTCTGCTCCGTATAGCCCCGCAAAGGCGCTGCCTATGTCCTCTCTTGGCGCTCGTCGGGCGAAAAATCTGTGGCTCTGCCCACTTCTAATAGTCTTTTATTTATAAATTATAATATATTAAAACCAAAAAAAATTACCAGAATAACTGTGTTAGGAAGCGCCGCAGTCTACAGTGCTGCTAAACGACCAGTCCGAACAGTGCTGGTAAACGGTATCGTTTCCGATAGCGATAGTTATTTAGTTTGCGCGCCAAATGTGCAAGCTTTCTATAGCCCTGGCTTTGGGGCGTTAAAACTGTTACGAAATTCAAATGCTGAGTCAGGTGAAAATGGGAATAAACAGGAAGGCTGGTTCATTGGACTGGCGGCGGCGGCGGCGGCAAGCTCATTAACGAAACCAATTGAATGAACTGCAAGCCAGCGTTTTCTGTGAGCCAGACGACCGGCAGAACCCAACAGAACAGTGTCGGAACCGATAAAAGACGGACAATAGTCGGGAACTTTGCTTCGTTCTTAACCATATATTCTTATCGCTACAAAAATGCTATGAACCGGAGAAGAACGCGTCTACCTTATCAGCAGGCCTCTTATCGTGTGTGGTCTCAAGACTCAAAGCGGAAAAGCTCGCTCGCGCTTTCACTCGGGATTTACTGGGCGCCCGCCCCACGGATTTTGGGGTTGTCCGTCGTCGCCTGCTGAATGTTACAAGTATCGAAAATAAAAAAAAACACTCGAGGGGTTGAATTGGTTTGTTTACACCAAACGCGGGATTCACTCGCTCTCCCCAAATCGCTCTTACTCTCAATTTGGGCCGATTGGGGAGCCATTCTCCCTCGTTTTTCGCGATTTTACTCAATTCATAGATAGCTGGGAACTCATTTTGAATCCTCAAAATTACAGAGGATATAGTCGCATTAAAGAAATGATTTTAACCAATATTTAATCGATTTGAAGCTCTTTTTTAAACTACATGTAAATGAATATACAATGTGAGCAATTAGACTATGATATAAATTATTTTCGTTTACTTTTCAAGTTAATAAAATTGTATATTTTCAAAGGTAAAAATTGTATATAACTATTACTCAAGCTTAAAAAAAGCTTTTAACATTTTATCACTGAATACTTTGTCAATATTCACACCTCTTTTCAAATACCCAATAAAATGGTATTTAGTTTTGAATATATTCACTGTTAAAGGCGACTACATTCACTGTTAAAAGCTGAGTGCGTCCTCTATGAAACTTGAGAGCGACGGCCACCGACAGAACTCACTCAATGAATGAGAAGAACACAGATTGAGAGAGAAATCGGGAGAGACCGAGTTTGACCGGCGAACTAAAATTCTATTTAAGCAACGCTCGCTTGTATTGCATTTCAATCTGTTTTCGTTTGCCATTAAAAAAATACTGTTAAATTACTCCTACAAAAATTACGAAAATATACCCCTTTAATACAAGTTAAAAAAAGTTAAAATAAAATTGTGCGCGAAATCCAAAAACACAAGTTTTTAACAAATAAAAGAATACATCAATCCAAACGACAGGAGACAGCATATTAGGGCCTACTTATTAGCCAATTTCACGCGTAAGTTGAAAACGAAAATAAGTTTTTATTTTAGGCTTTAATTATAGAAACAACACAAAGCATCCACTCTGTTGCCCAAATGTTTTCCATTTCAAGTTCGCCGAGAATAAAATAAAAAACACAAAAGACATTTAACTATAAAGACTTATACATAGTGTATATTTATTTGTCGGACATTGGACATGGACAGTGCTTCCCCAGCGGCGGCACACACGTCCTAATTAAATGTGAACAACGAAAATTTAAGCGCCTAATGCCGCAGAAGACGCGACTTTTTGGCAAGCGACCAAATCAAATTATTGAAATTGTCGGAACTATATAAAAAGAACAAAGTGTTTACGTATGTCCCAATAAAAACAACAAGTTAATGGCATCACATTTAAGATTTGATAAAGATAGTTTACTTTCTTTTGCTTGATTTCAATAAATTAACTTCATTTACTTCGCTATTGCTTGGTCTCTTAAAGTATGTTGGCTTTATAAATTGCTTTGAAGGGTAGGCACCTCACAAGATAAGATATTTTTTCTTATCGCGATAAACAGACAGACCTCCTCCTTATCAAATCGCGCAATATTGGCGGCAATACACGTTCCAGATAGCTTTAACCAGAAGTGGAATGTTTTTCAAATCGATCCAGGAATATGTTTGTTACTTAACCGGTTGTCAAGGCTGCCGCGGTTTTAAGGTTTGTGCTTCACCCCACACCAACCCACCTCCAAAAAGGGCCCGTCGCTGACCGAGGACGTGACAACTGACCAAACTTAATCGTGGCCCACACGCACGAGTTAAGCTGCCAATAACAAGCAGACAAGCAAATACACAGACAAACACGACAGGCAACTGCACACGGGCAATGAAAATCTCGGTCCTTGGGCAAATATGTGGAAAACAACTTCTTTCTGCACACACACGTACTCGCACACATTCGGTGGCACATGTGTATCCTATTTATTTCAATTGATTTGGGGGCAACGCGGCGTATGAGCAATACCAGAGGCAGCCTCTGCAGAGAGAGCCACAAAGAAGGCGGAAATTCCTGGCATCGCAATCGAAATCGGGCAGCAGGAATCTGGCAGCAAGCTCCTGCCACTCCTCTTCAGCCCCTCTCGCCTTTATATACAGTGTTTTGTATCGATTTGATTGGATTTCATTCCATTTGATGCTGCTGCTCCGTGCGGGTTTGTGGCTTTTTAATACGCTCCAATAAAGCTGACTCTGAATCCGAGTTGAATCCAAGTTAATTGGATTTAATGACAGTCAAACTACCTTAAATCGAATTGTTATTTCTTCGGAAGGAGGTGGGAGTATCCTTTATTATTTGACTTCTTTTTTAAACAGAAGGCACTTCAGAAGTTGGTTTTGATTTAAAATATATTGGAAAAAGTATCGAGAATGTAAAAATAAATAACGAAATCATTAAAAGTCAGGCTTTTACAGCTGTAGAGATTTTAAATCAACAGCAATTTTTCTGCAAATTGTAAGCTCTAAAGACGTGTTTTTAGTCTTTATGTTGTCGAGAAATTTTTATAAACATTTATAAATGATAATAATTACTATAATTTAAAAGGATTTCGCCTTTACTTTCAGTTATAGCCACATTTTCTTCAATCCTTCTTCGATTATGTTTTTATTACAAAAACTTCGAGCTACAGAAGTTCCAGTTATAAAAGTTAATCCAGAGTTTGGCATGCTCAAGTTAGAAAAGTTCGTGCTATAGAAGTTAGACTGTAATTGACCCAGCAGGGCAAACAACAAATAAGTAAAAACTCTGGTAAAAGGATTTGTTACAACAGACCAAAAAAATCCCCGATTTTGCTGCAACGAAGGCACAAAAGTTTTCGCATTTCCCTTTCAGCTCTGGCTACGGCTGGGTGTGCTGACTGAGTTATGGAGGTCCGTTTCTCATCCAATTAAATTAATGAAAGTGCATGAATATTTCAGGTCCAGAGAACTCATTCAGAATGGCCAGAGAGCAGCATTCATTAGGCTCTACGCCAGGCCTCTGTGTCAATTAGTCAAAGCGCTTTAAGCTTTAAGAGCCAACCAATTAGGCTAAAATGTTTGTTGCCCCTTCAAGCGCAGTTGAATCCCTCAAATCAGCGCGAAAAAGGACAACTCTCCCACTCCACTTTCCTTTAAAGGACCCTCAGCCAAACAATAACAATGAAAACACATCAAAATCAATCTGTCAACAAAAGTCGAGCAAAGTGCTGACAATAGACAGCAGACAACGAGGCGAGGAAACGGGAGACCAGGGACGACGCCCCGGGGAACTGACAAAGCATCCTGACTACGTGCCCCTCAAAAGCCGTTGTGAAGGAGCAGCAGCAGCACACCGCCTGGCTCGTTCAAGTCTCTGAAGTATTTAAAACACCCTTCAGCAGGGGTGGGCACTGAAGCCCAATCCCATTACCATCCTTATTCTCCTCGAAAATGTGTGTGTGTGTGTGTGTGTGCGAGTCGGATCTCGTTTTATTACAAGAGGAAAGACAAACAGCAAAATGGCGCCAACATTGTCAGAGTGTCAGCTTGTTGCTGCTGCTGCTGCTGTTGCCGCTTCTGTTGCTGCAGGCAGCCGAGCGGCAATGGCCATAATGAGGATGCGGAGGATGAGCAGGCGAATGCCGCTGATGATCATAATGATGACGATGTGGATGCCCACTGGTGCACGGCATTCGCTTGGCTTTCTGCCAGCAATTTGCCCTGCCGTGCGTTCTGGGCGCACTGCAAATAATTTGGTTATCCATTTAATATCAATTGGGATTTATATACAAATATTTGGGGAAGAAGAACTAAGTGAATTTTTAATCAGGTTAATTGTTAGGGTTTTTATTTCTTATATTTATAGTTATATTCTGGTTACTAACGACTTTAAGCCGTTTAGCATTAGCTTACAAAAATTAATTATAATTTTCTTTATTTTGTAATCTAGTGTTATCAAGGGGGTCATGTTGCATTAAACAATTTGTTGACCCCAAAAAGTAAGCAATTGATAAGCACAACATTCAGCGACTCAATTGCATTTCTCAGTGTGTGTGCGTTCAGCGTGGCATACACGGCGAATGCGCAATGTGTCGTTGTCAGGGAAAGCTGCATCCGTTGCCTTTAGCGAGGAAGTGGAAATGGGAATGGGATTGCGGATGGCGAATGGCGGATGGCGGATGGCGGAATGGTGATGGCAACGTATGTGCCAGCCAGATTAGATGACGGCAGAGTTTATTGTTCACTGTTGCTTGCAACAACAGCACATCTCCATCCACATCCTCCCGCTGACGCTCTTTCTCCTCCTGTGTGTGGCATATGACAGAAATTATCTGCTGCCTGGCAGCGATTTTTGCATATTTCACTGGTAACTAGCCCAGATTGAAAATGGTAATGGTAGCAAGATGGCTGGCAGCCATCCCTTTCAGCTCTGGCCAACCGAATGCAAATGGAAATTCAGGGCCAGGAAATTGCCTGTGCCAGTGATGAATTTAGATGAAGTTCTCTGGCTGGTCGCTCGGCGAAATTCGGAATGAGGAAAATGCAATTTAAAACTTAAATGGATAATTTGCAGATGCAACCCACAGTCGGGGGTGAAATGAAATGAAACGAAATACATCGCCTACATGCCATATCCGATGTTGAATTAAGCGAGGCAATTTGCATGGAATTGGAAAGCTCCAACAGTCGAAGTGCTCGGTGTAAATAACCTTTTTGTCGCATTCGGTTCCGTTTTAACTCGCTCGAGACAATTGTGCTGGGAGCTCGTGCAAATCATCGAGATAAGAGCTATTTAATGGCTCTATGCCTTAATGTGTTTAGAATGCAACATTAGTCAAGCTAAGAAGCGGATTTAAGGGGATAAACTTAATGTAAAGACTAGTTTGTACTTCGGGAAATTATTAAAGTTCGCGAGAAGCCCTAAAAGTATGCCTCAAATTTCTTTGTAGTTGCAGAAATTATTAGATTATTTCTGATTAAATAGGTTTTTTTTTCTTATAATGTTTAATAGTTTAGTTATGCAATAATAAAACTTATAGTTGCTTTTTTGAATGCTTAAATTACCTGAATTTTGTATTATCAATTACCAGATTATTTCTGAAAAATATGTATTTTTTTATGTTTTCAGTTTTGTAATAATATAACAAATAGTTACTTTTTTGAACGCTTAAATAACCTGAATTTTGTATGCATTCAAATATTTTAATGAAACTAGTAAGAAGTAATTTTTAATTGACAATTTTAACATAACACAGATGGTTTATCCTTTCAAGAGCAACCAACTAAAATTATTATAACTATTTATAATAATATACAATTATTAAATACCACTTTCTGTATTTATTATTTGTTACTCTCCCTAACTGATCCTCAATAGAGCATACCCCTTGAATTGGTAAAACAAAGCACACATAGCCAGTGCAACATCGGATACAAATCCGAATCCAAGTCCGGACAAACGGCCAACCGGAGCTGCCACAGACCTTGGCCGTGGAGAGTGTCGAGGTGTCGAGGTGGGGTGGGTGGGTGTTTGGCACCGTTGGCTAATTCAATTAGACGAACTTTGGAACTCTATTAAGCCGAGGCACAGTTTCAATGTCTCGGGCCCCATCGCCTCCGTCCCCGTCCCCGCCACCGGCTGCACCCATCTATCACACTTGCATATCGGATGTGGGCTTTCAATTTCAAGTCACGTTCGGCTCGAGAGCCGATCTGGCCACCAGTGTCCAGCACCCAGCACCCAGCTCCAGCTCCGTACTTTGGCCGTGGGCCATTTGTCCAAGGCGCCGCCGCCGCCGCCGCTGACAGAGATTCAATTCCGGCAAAGTTGTCGGAAAAGCCCCGGTGACAAACATTCACTTTGCCCGTTAGAGAGTTTATGGCCCAAACCGCAGCCCAAACTATTCCGATCCGAGTTCAGTTGCCAAAGGTAACAATTCCAATGATTTATGGCATATGCAAATGGCAAATGTTGTAATTTATATGACAGCTGATACTAATTGTGGGTATGCCACAGTTACCTCTCAGCAGCTGGAAAATATTTATATATTGCCAAGTTCTACGAATATTTGCATATTCAAATTGGGATTTACACGTGTAACAAGTGAATAAGGAAGGCATCTTGTTAAGGTAAATCTTCTAGTAAGATTGAGTTTTTTTTATCCTTGCAGAGGTGATCAGCATTAACAGCTAAGTCGATCTACAAACCTTCTTTTTTCAAATTTTTTTAAGAGGTTAAAATTTAATTAAATTGTCAAAAATTCACAAATATTTTACATATTTTAAATTTTGTTTCCAAAATAAATTGAAATTAATGCAATTTTGGTATAATGCAACAGTTGTATAAATTTTGACTTCCCAAAGTTAGCTACCTCTCTCTTCTTTTATATATATTTGGTAAAATTTATAGTTAAAACATTAATAAATTAGTATAAGGATGAAAATATTGGAATCAAATCATGTATAAAAACTTGAATACTGCTAAATAAGTGTAGCTTGAAACATGTTGAGGA
The DNA here is from genome assembly GCA_008042575.1 of Drosophila watanabei. Taxonomy (NCBI): domain Eukaryota; kingdom Metazoa; phylum Arthropoda; class Insecta; order Diptera; family Drosophilidae; genus Drosophila; species Drosophila watanabei. Next base: position 487 of record VNJS01004148.1, on the reverse strand, counting down.
ACGTTTATAAGAGCTGTCAACATTTCAATGCTACAAAGTTTTTATCAACAAATTATAATAATTAATAATAAAAAGAATACATTTTATTCAAAATTGCAATAATATAATATAATGCAATAATAATAATATATAATATTCCAAGTGTTAGAGTAACGATACTCCCCCAAAACTCATAAATATCCAGCTAGTTTGCATTGGTTATTTATTTATTTAGCATTTAAATTGAGAGGCGGACGCCTACTCCACCATATCTAATCTTAATCGTTCGGACATTTCTATTAAAATAATTGTAATGTCTAACTATATATAAATAAAGATTAAGCATGATAAATGACGGCTGAGCCGACACCTGGCAGAATTGCATGTTGGGACCTTGTTCGAAACTAGTTTAACTTAAACGCTTTAACTTGGCAGAGATAATCATGGTTCTTGTGGAAAGTTCCCAGTGACTGGCGCCCTCAGAATATATGATAAGACAAGAGATAAC
>VNJS01004147.1:0-10044 GCA_008042575.1 Drosophila watanabei | reverse complement strand
GTGGGGTAGGTTCGGGTGTCGGCTGCTTACTTGTTGTCCGGGGCTTGGAACTCCGTCGTCGTGGTTTCCAATTGCTGCGTCGGTGTCTTATACCAACTGCAATGATCAGTATAATTGATACTGCTAGGGCCACGTAGGCCGCTATTTGATGATGTTGTACAGCGCTGACTTCATTCTCCCATTTTACATCCTTCAGTTTGACCAGCTGCTGTTGTAGGACATCTTAGTCGCCTAGTTCGGCATCGGCTATCTTGGTTGTAGCTTCTTTAACTGGCTTTGATGTCTCTTCTACGTTGATCTGGGTGATGTTGCCAAAACGGACATATGTTGATTTTGTCTCACTGAGCTGAGTGCTGAACGTGCTAACACTGATATTCGAGTTGCGCGCAGTGCAACCTGACTCGAGTGATAACAAGCCCGTTCCATCAATGTGTTTTGTAGACGGAATTCCCTTGCACACAGCTGGAAGTTCGATTGGACTGTGGGTTGCAAACATCCATCTGTTTCGTTGATGTGTTGCTGACCATATTAGATCGGCTTTCGATTGAACCATCTCACATATTGTTTCAGTCTTGTTATTGAATAACTGAAATTCACATCGGTTGTCTACGCTAAACGTAGCCTGATGATTGAAACATATGTGCTCATCATTTGGTAGTTGTAGACATTGTTCAAACTTGTCCTTAGTTAGTCCCATGAACTGATCTCTATGGGCATTGACGGTAATGATCTCTGTTTTAAGCTTGAATTCATGCCAGCTTCCTTTCTTCCACACTGGGATGGGGATGATGCTAAATACTTCTTGCAGTACCGTGGACACTAACGGTAGTGTTATTTTGGATACAACATGGTCCGTAGTTGTTGTTCCCTCGGCATGCATGATTCTATACAGTTGAATAACATCCTTGGATGGTACTGGCAGCTGTTGATCCGGTGGGATATGCTCCCTAATCTGATCGAGTTGATCTCTCAGCTGTTTAGGAGACACTAGTATGGGGCTAATTGTTCGATGACGAATGTCAGTAAGTACGTTGGCTATCTCAGTTTGCATCCGTTGCATTCCAGTTACCAGTAGAGTTAGCTGGGCTGTTAAGACCATGAATGCTTCTTGCAAGTAGTCGCCTTGGTATTTTCCTCGCTCTTTGTTGAGAGCATCTATTTGTCGCTCTATAGATTGGATGCGATCGTTAGTAGCTGAACTGCCTTTCCTGACTACATTGATAGTGGAATCCAGAATTGAAGTTTGATTTTTCAATAGCATCATCAATATGTCCTCGTTGGATTTGACATTATTGATGGCCTTGGACATATCTTCAGCGTATTTGGAACCAAGCACGCCAAACAATGAATTCGCCACGTTACCGACTTCATCCAGTGGTGATCTGCGCTGCCGTGAGTGGTTAATCAGTTCATTTCCGGATTGTAACTCGGTGTTTAAATATTGGAAATGCGCATATATAGAGCTACAGGCATTGATGTTTCGTAATTCTGAACACTTATGTTTGAGTTCAGCTGTGCCGGCAGTCAATATTCTCATATCACTCCAATATGGCTGTAAGTCATAGTACACTATGATATTCCATTCTGAAATCGCCATTCTTGAGGTCCCAATTCGTTCATAGAATATTCCTGGCTGATTTGTGTGACACAGGCTTGTTGTCCCAATGCCAGTGGCAGAATGAGTAGCATTGCCAGCAACGTCGGAAGAATCGGAGCTAACACCTTCCTCTTTTGTGTTTGCACTTCTTCAGCCGCCGTCGTATCTTTGATGGCGCTGTAAGGACGTTTGATGGCTTCATTTTCTTTTAATAGCTGAGCAAGACGAGTTACTGGTCGTTTGAAGACCCCAGATGCAGTCTTCACATCTACTACTCGGACATGGTTGTCCTTACCGGGATAGTCTTCACTATTCGTCCCATCGGCCAGCTCATCACCGGCACGATGTCTTCCTTGACTAGTACTAGTAGTCCTTCCTTCATGTCTTGTGACATGGTTTTCCACTTATTCCGCATTTGGAGCTCTTGAAAATACTCCATAGACCATTGATCCCAGAACATTTGCTTAAGTCTGGACACTTATTCCCATCTCTTCACTAACGTTTTCCTAGGTGAAGCGAGATTTGCATCGGGAGGAGCCGTCAACGGTTCACCAATCAGAAAATGACCAGGAGTCAGAGGTGATGTGTCAGTTGGATCAGATGACATTGGTGTCAGAGGTCGAGAGATGAGGACGGCCTTGCCTTTTATTGCAATGGTTTATGATCTGCGCTTGAGCTCTTTCGGTGAAGATAGCTTCTTCTAATGCCTTCAATTGATTGTTAGCACCGACAAAATTTGTTGCATTGTCGCAATGAATGGTCTGACATTTTCGACGTCGACCCAAGAATCGTCGAAGAGCAGCTAAAAATGCATCTGTTGTTAAGTCACTGACTAACTCCAGATGCACTGCCTTCGTTGCAAAACAGCAAAAAAATGCAATGTATGCCTTATCGGGTCTCATTCCACGAATCTTGTGGTGAATCCAAATTGGTCCACAGTAGTCAACACCAGAGTTGAAGAATGGCCGAGACTGTGTTACTCGGTCAGCTGGTAAGTTGTCCATGATTTGCTGCATTAATTTGGGCCGTGCTCTTGTACATCTGACACAGCTGAGAATAATGCTCCGTGCCATTGTTTTATCATTCAGAATCCAATATTGTTGTCTGGCAATGGCTCTTAGTGATTGAGCCCCGCAATGCATGTTCTCTTCATGCATCTCTCGCAAAAGATTCTTCACGAGAGTATCGTTGTATGGAAGCAAAATTTGATGCTTTGCGGTTTACGGAAGGTTAGATTCTTCCAATCTACCTCCGACCCTGATCAATCCGTCATTTCCGATTAGAGGAGAAAGGGACACGATCGAGCTCTTTTTGTCCACCGTTTTGTGGATACGAAGTTGTTTGTACTCTCTACTGAAGTCAATTTGCTGAATGGTCCGCAGGATGATGGTCCTTGCATTGGTCAGTTCATTGACACACAGTGTGGTTGTGGGTGCTCTGTTTTTCTTGTTGCAGAACCGCATCATATAAGCTACAATACGTTGTAGTTTATTAAAAGAGTTTCTATGATTGCAATTGTAGACATGCATTCCAGATCGCTGGGGGTGATCGTTGGTACTTTACACCATTTGTCGCGAGAATCATGTAGGAATAGCGGTCCATATAGCCAGAGATTGTGTTCCGCTAATTTTATGGCGGCTATTCCTCTCGATAGTACATCTGCTGGATTGTTAGCCGATGACACGTGACGCCATTGAGATTGGTCTGAAACAGCTTGAATTTTTGGGATTCGATTCGATTCGATGACGCTGATGCGTTTATCCAGGACAGAACCACAGTTGAATCTGACCATAGATATCCAGGAACACTTTCGTTAGGTATCCGTAAGTCTTTCCGCACCCTGTGGGTTAGTTCTGCTCCCAAGACTGCGGCGCATAATTCTAGGCACGGTAATGTTTCTTTTGCTGTTGGTGCTACTCTTGACTTTGAGCATAACAGCCGGACTGATACTTGATTGTTCTTATATGTGGCGCGGATATAAATTGCCGCTCCGTATGCCCGCTCTGATGCATCGACAAACGTGTGTATTTCCTGGTTAATGGGCACTTTTCCTTCAAAGATGTGCCTTGGAATTTGCAAATCGTTCAATACTTGCAGATCAGCACGATAGCTTTTCCACTCATTCAGCAGTTGAAGAAGCTCATCGTCCCAGCCCATCTTTAGCTCCCACAGGGTTTGTATGAATATCTTGGCTTTTACCACAACGGGGGCAAATAGACCAAGTGGATCAAAGATCTGTGACGCTTCTGAACTTACCACTCGTTTGGTGATAATGGACGCTTCACTCTTCTGGGATCGCCCACATAATTGGTCTTTATGTGGTATGCAAAGCAAACCCAACGTTTTAACACTGTAATGTTGTAGTGTTTCGTCCAATTTGACGTGGTTGACGATGTCCTCTTTTGGAATGTGAGTCAAAATCTTGTTATTATTGGAGCACCACTTACGGAGCTTGAATCCGAATGGTAGCAGTATTTTGTTTAGTTCTTGTTGAATTTGCTCCTGTGAGACAGTCGTCGACGTAGAAGTCATGCTTGAGGACTGACTTCTGGCCCATTCAGCCAAGTAGTCCAAGCATTTGGTGGCTAGAAACAGGGCTGATGTTGTACCATATGTCACGGTTTTATGTCGATAATATTTGAGTTCGTCTGATGGTTTCTTTCGCCAGACGATTAATTGATGAAATTGATTTTCAGGGTTCATCCATACCATTTTCTCTATATCGGCTGTAAATACGTACTTGTGAGTGCGAAAGCGTAGCAAGATTACAAACAGCTCGCTCTGTACGGTGGGTCCAGCATACAATATATCGTTTAATGATTTATTGCTTGTGGTTTTACAGGAAGCATCAAAAACTACCCGTAGTTTTGTAGTGCTGCTTTCGGGTTTCAGCACAGTGGTGTGGGATGAAATGATGATCCGAAGGTATGTTTTTTGGATGCACTTCTTTCATGTGTCGAAGTCCTTCATATTCCTCAATAAACCCTACGTACCCTTTCCAGACTTCAGGTGACGTTCTGCGCTCCAGTGCCAAGAATCTGTTGGTTGCAATTTTCTGCGATTCTCCCAGGGCTGATGATTGTTCGGAGAACGTGAGTTTCACAATGAACCTTCCATCTTCTGCGATTTGGAGATTTCCTACGAAGTGCTTTTCGCAATGCGCCTCTATTGGTGATTGAGGTTTCTTGTCGGTGTTTAGGTTTTCCAGCGTCCAAAATCGTTCCAACAGTGTGTCGATTTATTCATCTGTAGTAGCCGCTGAACAAATTGCTGATGAAGTGTGTTCTGCAGCTACTTTTCCGGCGACAATCCAACCTAATTTGTATTTTGAAGGATTGGGCCACCTGGTTTTAGCATCATCTGATTTGGCAGAAGTATTGAATAGCAATGCTCAGCTCCGATGCGCATGTAAATCCTTCCAGGCTTGTCAAAGTTTGCGTCTGCGAGATCAATATTTTCAGGGTGTCGTAGGTCTGTCGAATCTAGCTGATGCAACCAGCTCAGCTATAATGTGTGGTAACACAAAGCCTTCGACTTGTTCAGCAAAGTTGTTGTGGATTGATTTCATTAGCACATTAACTCTGGCTCGGCTAGTCTTTGGATTTCCTCCAATACCTTCGATACGTAATGAAGTACCATGAAGTTTTAGTGACAACATTGACGCCATTCGTTCAGAGATCAAGTTTATTTGTGATCCTGAATCAAGCAAAGCTCTGAAGGTAGCTACCTGATCATTGCTTGCTTTCACTGATACTTTGGCTGTGGCCAGCAGATTGTAACTCTTGTTACTTGCTGCACCTACAGACGGAGATTTTGGCTCGGTTGCTGCACCTGATGTAGTTTCAAGATGCAGCATTGTATGGTGTTTTGTATTGCAATTAAAACACATACGGCCTCAGCATTCCTTTGCCTTGATGTCGCTGCTAAAACAGTTGACGCACAGTTTTTGTTTTTGTACCCAACTCAGTCGGTCGGGTATGGTTTTGTTGCGGAAGTCATTACATTTATAAAGCCAATGACTCCGTTTGCAGAATGGACAGTTTGGCAACTTTCCAGCGCTGGCGGAAGTACACGTTGGCCCTTTCTGTTCCTTTCTTGTTTGTTGAACTCTTTCCTGTTTCTAGAACTCGAATTCGCTGGTCAAGGAAACTGAGAATCGTGTCGAGACCTTGTAATTGTCTTAATCCATCTAACGACTGTTCATACAAGGCTCTGTTAGCAAAATCCAATTTTTGCTTAATTACTCGTCACTGTTTGTGTGGTGTTTTAGGTTGAGAATTGTGTCGGCTACATGTCGGGGATTGTTGTATGCTTCAACTAATATGCCCCATGCGCTTCCGTAATTGTCTTCCTTAAGATCGATATGTTTTATCAACCTTTCTGCCTCTCCAGTTACGGTGGTTTTGAGATACCACATTTTCCGTACTGTCGGCATGTTAGTGTCATGGACCATGCATTTGAATAGATCAAAAAATTGTGTCCATCTGAGTAAATCACCATCGAATTTTGGGATGCTAACTCGGGGCAAGTGCACATCTTCATTGCTTGATGCATTTGACCTTGCTCCTAATTCTGATTGAATGTCCTTTTCTAGTCGGAGAAAAGACTTTATGTCATATCCTGCCTTGACCGGGTGCTCGTATTCTTCATGAACCGAGATTCTTGAGATTGGGACCATAGTGATTTTATCGAATCATTTGTTACGGTCTTTCCGGTCTCTGAAAATTCTTTCAGAGCCCGATTGATTGAATCGGCTTTCGCTTTTTGTCGGCGACATGCCGATATAAGCTTGCTCACAGGCTGCTGTATGCTGGCGTCTGTGTTCTGGGCATGGCTCTTAGTTTGAGCCATTGTGTCGGTTATGACTTTTCTATACTTGTCATATGACTCTTGACAGTCTTTATAGAAGCTCAAATATTCTTAGGTCCTATTTTTCTCAAGAATATTACGATCATTATCCGCAAATCGATTACACGCTTCGTCGATTGCGGCCAACTTTGATTGATAGTAAGTTGGATTTAGCTTTTTTTCCGCTGAATCTTTCTTGAAGTTGCGGATAAGTTTCGAAATCTCTTGACTGATATGTTCCTGCAAGTCTAACGCCTCTGTGACTGCTTGCTCCTCCTTGTTAGTCATATTGAAACTTGTTTAATTTCTGACCGATGGGAGTATTTTATTCGCTTGATAGCTGGATACGCTCCTATTCGCAACCGTTGGTGGTCGAAGAAATTATTAAGTGTTCAATAAACTTGGGGGATTTACTAGAAGATGAGTTCTAGCAAAAGGATTTTTTTTCGAAACTTTAAGCAGGAAGGTTCCCAAGAGTTACGGAACTTTTCCTTTCGGTTTTTGATTGTGATCAGGAATGTTTCCAAGAGTTACGGAACTTTTTCCTGTCGGATTTTGATTGTATTCAGGAATGTTCCCAAGAGTTACGGAACTTTCCTGTCGGGGTCACCAAAAATGTTTGTGTATGTGTGAGGAGGCTTAGATGCCTGGCAAATAGTGCATAAACTAATTGCCTTTGAGTTGTCGCAACAAGCACTTGAACTAGGTGGACTGAGGTTGAGGTTGGTAAAGTAAAATGCCTTTTGAGTTGAAGACGATTACTGACTTTATTGGTAAAAATGTAACGGTATTTATAGCTAAAAAAGTGGTTAAAAAATATGCTGATGTTTACAGAAAATAGTGTGAAAGAGTAATATTGGTTGCTGTGTTGCTTATCGAATATGCGGAAATGAGAACATTGCCCCATTCCACTTCATTCGTCGTCAGCAGAATAACATATGCGCTTGACCAGGTAACTTTACTTCATATGATATTGCTGCGACTGACGAATTACAAATTATGTATTATTGCTATTGTCGTAATTATTGTCGCGACTTAACACATTGGCTGACGTTTTTTTTATTGTTTCTATTTTATGTTTTGGCGTGCTTGCTGATAAGAGCTCTGCATTAGATAGCTGACAAAACCGCATCAACATTGGCATGCCCATTATTAACCCCAGCTTGGATATTTGAGAACCCTTTTGTTTTTGGGTTCTTTATTATTTTCGGTAGCATTTATGCCGACAAGAGGGGAAATCTTACTGATTGGTCGACTTCACTCTTACTACAAAAACTTTCTCATCTTTACCTTTGTGTATTTCTTCGACCTTTCCTAACGGCCATTTTGATGGATGACAATTATCCTTTACGAGCACTACTTGTCCCTTATCTATATTGGGCACATTATTTTTCCATTTGTACCTCTGTTGTAGGGTATGCAAATAGTCATTCTTCCAATTTATCCAAAAATCTGTTTTCATTTTTTTAAATTAACTTCGACCTCTCTAAATTTCCTATTTGGTCATTCTCTTCTATGGGTTCAATTACATCCAAAGGTGGTCGTCCTATTAGTAAGTGTCCGGGTGTCAGAACTTCATTGTGTTCTATATCGCTTTCTGATAAATAAAGAGGACGTCAGTTAAAAATTCCGGCATAACAAGGTTGACATCTTTTCGGACGTCAAGCTTCCGTCGCCAATAACCCGCTTAAGATGGTGTTTGACAGATTTTACGACGGCCTCCCGGGGAATGAAATGCCACTCAATCCTTTCTTTCCCGAGTTGGGATGCAACTGCGGAATTTTCTCTAATGGCTTTTGCCAATTGTCCGTCCAATTTTCTAGCTGCGCCTACAAAATTTGTTCCATTATCGGAATAAAAGGTAGCACATTTACCTTTTCTTGCGATAAACCTTCTGAGTGCCACTAAGAAAGCATCAGTAGTTAAGTCGCTTACGACTTCAAAATGTATTGCCTTTGTTGCCATACAAACAGATATAGCTATATATCCTTTGTAAACTTTTTGACCTCTATTTTTAGAACATTTAATATATTAAGGTTCTGCATAATCAACACCTGTATTTAAAAATGAGTATGACATTGTTACTGTATATTTTGGAAGATTTCCTTTAGCCTGTTGTGCTGTGATTTGTCGATATCTTGCACATTTTGGACACTTGTTTAATTTTTTTTTTTTTAATTTCTTAATTCAAATATAAAATATTTTCGTTGGAGAGAAGTTCTCATTAAATTTATTCGACCATGTAGGGTTTCTTTATAAGCATTTTCTAAAATCAATCCAGCAATGTTCCCTTTGGATAATTGGATGCTTTGCATCAAAACTGGTTTTGCCGTTTTGCAATCTGCCGCACACTCTAATAATTCTATCCTTATCAATAAATGGATGCAAACTCTAAATGTAGGAATTAGTTTTAGTTTCTTTATTGTTAAGCATACTGTTAAGCTCTGGACTAAATTGGAATTCCTGCTCCTTTTTAACAATTATAAGTTCAGCATGTTTTAAGCACGGATAGGACTAACCTTTCGTTTTCATATAAATAAATAGATTATAAATCAGATCCATTCCATCTGTTGTCAACACAGAATTGACACTTGCTTTTTTCTCAGCGTTTGGCTGAGGCGGCCAATTCTCTTTTGATTCTTTTATCCAACTTGGCCCCTTCCACCAAAGATTGAAATCTACTAACTCGCTAGAGGAAATTCCTTTTGAAGCCGCGTCCGCTGGGTTATCTTCTGATTTAACGTGATTCTATTCTACTTCTGTACATTTTCGAATGTCATCAGTTCTTCGCTTAATAAATTTGACTTTGCTTGCTCCGCTTCTAATCCAGGCTAAAGTTATTGTGGAAGCACTTCATGCGTATATTTTGACTTCATCGGTAATAGAATCTCTAATTTTTTAAAGAAGATTATTAAGTAGATGTGCTGCACATAGTTCTAGCTTCGGAATTGCTTTCCTATTTTTAATCGGATTCACCCTGCTTTTGCTAGCTAGTATTATCACTGAATTTCCAACCTTAGCATAAACTATTGCAGCATACGCCTTTTCCGATGCGTCGGCAAACCCGTGAAGTTCAATACTCGAATTTAAATTGTATTGGATTCATCTTGGTATCCTAATCTTTTCTAACAATGACAGCTGTTCTTTGTAGCTTTCACATTCATGTGCATTAATTTCAGATAGTTCTTGATCCCAGCTATTCTCAGAAAGCCAAAGTTTCTGCACAAAAAGTTTTCCAGTTACGGTTACTGGGCTAACCATACCAAGGGATCATCAATTTTTGATAACGTAGACAGCACCGTTCGCTTGTTTTCTTTTTTGGTAGCCGCTACGTTAACGCTGAATTTGAACTCATCCCGTTGGGGCTCCCATTGAAGTCCCAACGTTTTGACGAACTCGTTATCTTTAATCTGTATTATTTTGTTGTGCCCAGTATCTTCTACAATTTGTAACATTTCTTGTTTATTTGAAATCCATTTCCTTAAATTCAAGTTAACTGATCTGAATTCGCTGGATATTTGTTCTATGATATTTATTGCTTCTTCTATTGAACCGGCTCCTGTCATAAGATCGTCCATATAAAAGTCGCTTCTAATTAT
>VNJS01004144.1:0-31365 GCA_008042575.1 Drosophila watanabei | reverse complement strand
TTCTGAGTGTTTCCCCTCGCGTTCTGTCCCCTTTCCAGACGATTCCGGCATTCGGCGATTTTATGGTCAATCTTTGCACAATGATGACACTTCACTGGGAACTTCATCATCTTTCGCTCTGGACCCGTTAAACTTGCGTCCTCTTCTTAAAAGCATGAGCCTGCAGTTATTGTTGTAGCTCATTGCGGCTTGTAACGGTAGTTGTATAACCAGCGCAACAAGCTCTTGTCGATTTGCGCCATATGTGCCAACGCTACCGACACTGCGATTTCCTCCACGTCTTTAGATTTCCACTTGGACATGACGTAACAATCCGACTGCCATACTCTGCGAATCTCTCTTCAGATTTAGGAGGATAATCAAAAACGTTCAGTAGAATCGCTGTAGTTGTCTCCATTCCCACGAAGCGTTGAATAAACAGTTCTTAAAACTGTGTCCAGGTTATGCCAGCGAAACATACTTGCGATAACCATTGTGATGCGCTGCCTTTAAGCGCCTTCCTTAAAGTCATCACCAGACTGCTACCCTCTAGAACGTGGTCTGCAAATATGAGGTCGACTGTTGTACACCAGGCTGAGTCGTCTGCTCCGTCTGCGCCATCGGAATTAAATTTGGGCAAGGTGACATGAGTAGCCTTATCGCCCGCTGCCGAAGTCCTTGTTGTCTGCATAGACATAATCAGCTCCATTAGGGTTCTGTTCTGGACTTCCAACGCTGCTATATATTGTCCAGCAGTAATATCTGTAGCCGAAGCGGATCCCACTTTTGATGTCGGAGGGTCGCTTTTCTTGTCCATTTTTATTGAAATAAATTCCCAGCAGCAACTTCAAAAAGTCTGCTTTCGACTTTTTTACTTTCACTTAATTTATAATCATTTTCGGCGTCTCTTTCTAACATGTATTACAGCCCTTAACAAACAAACCTCACTTGGCATGCTTTCACTCAATTTCGACAGATTCAAGAAGGCCCTGCTTCTTAGTACAAAGGCTCCGCTTCACTTGCTCTGACCAAGAGAATGATATATACATATGTATATACATAGTATGTATTACATACCAATTTAACGTAAAAAGAAAACTCCGCAAATCTTATGAGTTTCCCACGTAAACGGTTAGGTTAAAGATGCATCCATGTTTATCCTCAATTCCGAAAATATTTTTTTTATTAAAGCTCCGTATGGAGTAGAGCTAAAATTTTAGTCAGCTAAATCTCCCTATATTTCTACAGCTGACCTGTGTGACCAGATGTTAGAGTATTCATCCAAAACCCCATAAGAAATAATCGGAGCAGCTGTGATTGTTCCGTTAAATATAAAATAAAATTGACTTTAAAAGTGCAACATTCAGATATGGAAGCTTAAGCCTGTTCAATTAAAGTAGCGTTTGGGCTATGCGCAATGGCTGTGGCGATGGAGGAGGAATGCTCTTGTTTGTGGATGGATTAAAGGTACGCAAAAAAGGACACCTATTTTAAAAACGCCATCACATTGTATAAACGTACCTGTACACTCTTCATTGCAGGACCGCACAGTTGGAAGGCTTTTTGGGGTGTTCTCGATTTTACACGAGTTCTGCCGGGTGTTTGCCCCTGGAAGAAGAACAACTACTGAAGAAACTAATGACTAAGATGGTCATCCAGAAACCAAAAGCCATAATATGAGCCATTTCAGAGTATATAAAATAAACTTTAAGAAATAAATTTTGTATCTATTTATTTTTAATTATTATGGTTGGTATATGTGGTTGTTCTTCTGCGCCGATCGCATTGCGGATATATTTTCTTACCATTCAAAAATAGCGAGTTATGATTCGGCCGCAAGGCAAATGTATATTTTTGTATGCATTATGCATTGGCAATATTTGTTGCAGATCAGGTTAGAAAATTTCTCAAATCTTCACTGAAGAATTTGAAAACAGCTTTAAGCCAATTACGCCTGGGTATTCGAAAAATGTAATTATAAAAAATTTTTTGGTCAATTATAATACCTTAAGAAAATATAAAAAAAATGTGAGAGTCTCGGCTTAGGGTTGAAAACTTCGTAGTTACTGGTATAATATAACATCCAAGTTCCCAACGTATAGACGAGCCGTTACAATTTGAATTTTGAATTACCAGGGCTCCAACATAGCAGAATTTTGGGTCAAAAGTAAGTTCAGAAAAAGCATTATAGCTGGCGAACCTAAGGTGCCACGTTGGTGACCCTTTTTCCATATTGAAGAAAAAAGATGGGGCTTTCACTTGAGCCTATAACCAGCTCTTTTTCATACTTTGACCGCGATTTTCTCAAAATTGGTACGTGATGGAAACTTTTGGTTTTCGAATCAGCAATATACAGACCAAGATCTTTCAAAATCTGTCGCGTTTATGCTCCGGGCAGAAAAAAGTGCGATTTTTGTCGACCTGTGTTATCAGTTATCTTAGTCAATTCAACCAGATTTTCCACACTTCTACTCTCTTTAACCAGGGGATTCCTTGACGAAAAATCTACGTGTGCCATTCCTTCTCCCTTCTTATATTGGATGTCAAAAACAAACGACTGTAAAAATGCCCACCATCGATGCACCCTCGGCAATAGGTCCAATTTTGAACGACTAGCTTTTAGCGAGATGCAATCAGTAAACACTACAAATTTTTGCCCTTGTAAATAATGACTAAAATGTTTAATGGCATTGACGACTGCCAAAGTCTCAATTTCGTAAGAGTGGTATTTCGATACAACAGGTGATGTGCATTTACTAAAATATTCAACAACATGGGGCTTTTTATCTATTTTGTGTAGCAGTATTGTTCCATAGCCAATTGAGCTTGCGTCTGTGTGTAGTTCTATGCAGTGTTTAGGGTCGAATATTGTTAACACCGGCTCCTGGGTTAGAACAGATATTATTTTCATGCGAATTCTTTCATGCTCTAATTGCCAAACGAAATCCGAGTTTTTTTTTTTGAGGTTAAGGAATACAAGGGTTTGAGGGTCTCTGAAAATTTTGGCACAAACTGCCGAAAGTAAGATACTAGCCCTATGAATTGCCTCAATTGCGTTACCGTTTTTGGGGGTGACAATTCTGTCAAAACCTGAATTTTGCGTGGATTAGGACGAACCTGTCCATTGCTGACTACAAATCCCAGACATTCAACCCTAGTTTCAAGAAAGGAACACTTCGTTACTTTAAATGAAAATCCAGCTTTGCTCAAGGTTTCTAGGACAATCTGCAATCGGTCTAAGGCTTCTACTTTTGTTTCCGCCTCAATTAAAACATCATCGATGTACACGATTGCGTAAGTGTGTGCTACATTACCCAATGCTTTATTAATAGCACGCTGAAACACATTCAGAGCGTTTATTAAGCCAAAAGGCATAGTCAAAAATTCATATTGACCCTCAGGCGTGACAAATGCGGTACGCTCAATTGAATCGGGATGTACCGGTATTTTTTAAAAGCCGCTTGCCATATCGAGACTTGAGAAATAGCTTGCTCCCCGTAACCTAGCAATTTAATCTGCAATTAGAGGCAATGGGTACTTATCTGCTACTTAGTTCTCATTCAAAGCACGGAAATAAACATAAAGACGGTCACTACCGTTTTTCTTTTTAACAAGCATCATCGGACTAGCGAAATGTGAACAGCTGGGACGAATAAAATTAGATTTTAGAAGCTCATCAATTTTATAACGAACATGCTCTTTCTCATCTTCGCTAAGTCTATATGGCCTGCGCTGCACTGTTTTTTGTGGGTCTATTAACCTGATTTCCAAACTTCCTGTCGTTACTCGAGTCTTTGGTATTCCGTCAATAAACCAATCAGCATAGCGTTTTAAAATGTTTTTTAATGCCATCTTGTCAGAGTTACTCAGGTCGCCATCGGAATCTACAATATTATCATAATTAGCAACATTTACAACGTTAACTCTTTTGGTTTTGTCAATACTGAATTTTTCTGCGTCAATTGTTACGCTAAAGCCTTGGCTTAATATTTCACGGCCAATTAAAACATCATATTTCAAATATTTGTCCACTACGACGTGCAATAAAATCTCTAGGCAATACTGTTCAACATTTATATTGGAAAGAATCTGCATTGTACTACAGATGGAGTCGTTACCTATGACACTTAATTTTACAAAATTATTAAGTCGTTTTCCTTTAAATTTATCTGCAACACTTTCTTTAACTAACGAGCACTCGGCTCCGAAGGCGAAGCAAAATGGAATGAGCTCACCGCATACATATATTTTTCCCTTTGGCGGGGCCACAGTGCAAGAGTCTCTTCTCGTTCTCGCTGGTTTGGATTTTTGGACAAGAGCTAGGGTAGTGTCCCATTTCGTTACAGTTGAAATATCGTATGTTGGTCCTGTTATTTTTCTCCAAAGTTATTGCTCTCGTTCTGATTGTTTCCCCTCGCGTTCTGTCCCCTTTCCAGTCGATTCCGGCATTCGGCGAAATTATGTCCAATCTTTCCACAATGATGACATTTCACTGGGAACTTTTTTCGCTCTGGACCCGTTGAACTTACGTAACCTTCTGCATTACGCTTCTTAAAAGCATGAGCCTGTAGTAGTTGTTGTAGCTCATTGCGGCTTGTAACGTTAGTGGTATATACCCAGCGCAACAAGCTCTTGTCGATTTGCGCCATATGTGCCATTTCTGCGATTTCCTCCACGTCTTTGGATTTCCACTTGGACATGAGTGACGTAACAATCCGACTGCCATACTCTGCGAATCCCTCTCCAGATTTAGGACGACCATCCAAAACGTTCAGTAGAATCGCTGTAGTTGTCTCCATTCCCACGAAGCGTTGAATGAACTGTTCATTACACTGTGTCCAGGTTATGCCAGCGAAACATACTTGCGATAACCATTGTGATGCGCTGCCTTCAAGCGCCTTGCTTAAAGTCATCACCAGACCGCTACCCTCTAGAACGTGCGAATATGAGATCGACTGTAGTATACCAGGCTGAGGCGTCTGCTCAGGCACCATCGGCATTAAATTTGGTGGCATGCGTAGCCTTATACCCCTCTGCCGAAGTTCGTGGTATCTGCATAGACTTAATTAGCTCCATCAGGGTCCTGTTCTGGGCTTCCAACGCTGCCATATATTGTCCAGAAGTATTGTCTGTAGGCGAAGCGAATCCCAATTCTGATGTCGGAGGGTCGTTTTTCTTGTCCATTTTTATTGAAGTTCCCAGCAGCAAGTTCTGTTCGTCTTCGAAGCGTTTTCTGAACTTACTTCAAAAAGTCTACTTTCGACTTGACTACTTTCACTTAATTCACTCATTTCATAATCATTGTTGTCTTCTCTTTCTAACCTGTATGTCAGCGCTTAACGAACAGACCTCACTTGGCAGCAGTCTATATCTATCCTGCTCTGCCATGCTTTCACTCAATTCTTACCGATTCAAAAGGTCCTGCTCCATATTTCAAAAGGCTCTGCTCCATATTTCAAAAGACTCCGCTTCACATGTTCTGACCAAAAGAATAAAGTAGGCCCCTTTTCATTTTATCCGACATATATAATATAACTCAATTTTAATCATTATTAATGATAAAATAAATACAAATCAATGTGTAATCATTATCACGTGATTTTTAAAATACAACTTATAATGATTACGGACCCTGGTTTTAGAAGCTATTTTGAGTATAAGGCCGAATGTCATTGGTCTAGATGATATGCACCCAACATTTTTAAAATTCGAATATCAAAAATTTTACATAAAACAAATTTTACTCAAGTATTCAATTCGGCAACAACCACGTCAACCTTTCCTAATTCTTTGAAAATAGAGAAAATCATGCCGATTCTTAAAACCAATGACGAATATAGGCCAATATAAAAACTACCCTACCTGTCTTTGAAAAATTACTAGCCAGACAAATAATAAGTAGTTTCTTGGCAACGTATAATCATCGAAATATTTACCAATCTGGATTCTGTCAAAAACGATGCTGCACGTCAGCTATTGCTAAAATTGCAGGGATCTGTACTAGCGCCGTTACTGTTTACGATGTATGTTAATGATATTAAACCTGCCTAATGTTTTATCAATGTGCAATGTTCATATGTATGCTTATGATGTTTAGATGTATTGTAGCCGTCCATTAAGTCATGTTTGTTAATGTATACGTGTATGTAATATTGATCTGTTAAGTACTTACATTTGGGCGGGGAAAAATGGCCTAAGCCTAGACCCTATTTAATCGAAATGTCTCGTTATATATTAGAAAAATATTAATCGTATAATCTACCGAAGCTTCGATTGGGAGACATTTATTTAGAAAATGTTGAAAAGGCTAGTAACTTAAATTTTTTCTTTGCTTTGCTGCTACATGAACCACCCCCCTCAATGTTTGGACTTATTAAAAAAATGAAGTTGTATTATGTAATTTAATAATTCTTATATACTTAAAAAACGTTCAGCTTTGTATCTCAAACCGTTTTCTAAAAAAAAAATTTAAAAAAGGTCAATTTTTCGGGCCTACAATGTGAGAACCTGTCTTAATAAGATATTGTCTTGGAATGACCATATTAATATAATGACAGAAAGAACATACGGAATGTTGCGACAACTATATGTACCTCAATCTACGCTGCCGAGAAATAAACGACTTTTAATTGTCAAAATTCTGGTCTACTAACACTATTTTATGGGATAAAGATATTGGATAACTGTGATGCAACAAATCAGAAAAAATTAAAGGTGACATTCAATAATGTTGACCATATATTTACAACTTGAAAAGAACGCGCCACGCGCGAATAAAGTCTTTGATATAAATATACGTACCTGAATCATTTGAGAAATTTATTATTTTTAAAAAAATTATAACGACAAAGCAAACTGAGTATTTATTTGACCTAGTTAGTTTTTCTTCCTGACGACGGACCAACAATATGATTAGTATACGAATAGGACTAGCATGCTCTGGCAGACAATTCTTTGTTTACGCTATTCAATTATGGAATCATCTACCCAAAAAACTGAAACTAATAAGAGGCACAACACAATTCGAACAAAAACTAAAAATGTATTTATCTACATACACAAATTCATAAACTATATATATATATATATAACAATTGTCTGATCATGTGATAAAAATACCTATATAATATATCATTCAAAAACTTAAAGCTATTTTATTTTATTAATTATTAACTTATAATGTAAACATTTTGTTACTGACGCAATAACTTAGAAGTAATATACTTGTAGCGTCAGGACGTTAAATGAATAAATCAAATCAAATCAAATTATAAATTTCTCTCGTTTCTGTAGCAGCTAATTCAAATTTCCTATTCTTCTTTAGGGTGCAAAATTTATTTCTTTGACTTTTTTGACCCGTCGTTCAAACATACGTATATATATCAGTACATAATTATTTGAACACTTCGGCGCTTCCAACATCAGATGTCTCCATTTCTACACATCCACGATCCTAGTCCTACCGTTGTCTCCTAGAATCAGCTACTAAGTTTCCATGTCCAGTACTGTACCCGGTTCCGCCATCCTACGGCCCTTCTCGCCGCCTTGGCATCCTGTATGCCCTCTGTCCACAGAGCTTCCAAAAGCTCGGCCGCTTTTTCGCTCCCATTTTCCCGATAGCGTATTGTCCTAATTCCGACCTCACGGTGGCCGTTGTATTTGTAACATACCAAATGACAGTCTTTTTTTCCTATTAGAAACTCTTAAGAAAAAAATTTTGTAACTCGATTTTTAGAGCACTGAATTAAAAAAAAAAAACCAAACTGAAACATTTTTTGACCAATTATAATGTAATGCTTAAAATAAATTTTTAATACAATATGATGCTTAACTTATAAATTCTTTGATATATGAACAGTGAAAATAATTTACAGTCTGCTTTTCACAATACTCTCGCCAATTCCTGTTAATAGGACAAAATTATTAATTCTATTTCCTGCAATTTTGTTTTGTTAAGAAAAAAAGAGAATTGAAAGGGCTCACTCTTTTAATAGAATAATACTATAGACTCAAGCCTTAGACATATGTCCTCTGGTTTCCCTTATGCTTGTCGTTTCCATAGGTACGACCCTTGAAACGTACAGAAGCAACAAGTCCAATTTCATTACATTTGTAGAATTTTGGACTATTTTTAATCCGGATTCACAGCTTTCACTGAAATTCTTTTTTACTGTTTGCACAGAAATTATATAGGATTGGCCAACATGTTTTTTCCGAAACTATAGACCGATTACCCTTTGCCTCTTAGAGTTCATATCCATTATATCCTATTTTTAGAATTCCCTAAACTGGTTCTTCACATTAGTATTCGATTATTTAAACGTCTGGCAGCCGTGTATTGAAAGTGCTGCCGCTAGAATGCATATCCAGCACTTAGGAACAAATATTATTCCAAAACAAGTCATCAAATGTTAAATGTGCCTTTTTTTCCAAATAGATCTGGTTGTCAATAAAGTATGACAGCGATAATTGCCGTCAAAATTGTTGAAAATCTAGTTGAAACAGCGGTTAAATCACATGGGTCTTCTCGTTTTATGCCAGTGCTTGAATGTTTCCATTTCTTTGTCCTATTCTTAAAATCTTGTAATGTCCTTGTGGCGAAGCCGATTACATTTCTGATATTGAAAACGAAGGTGTTTCGTCTATTTTTAAGTACACCCAATGAAACGGGCATTTTTAAATAGATTCTCTGGTCATGCTAATCAAAAATGTATTTAATTTTGGAGTTGAAGATTCCTTCTTTTGTTTATTATATAAATTTTCGTTTTGGCGCTATGACATAATATTCCTGTTTTACCTGTTTAATGTGGTCCTCAACATAAAAACAATTTTAGGATGGTCTTTAAGGTCTTACGCGGGTTCTATAACCGAAAAAATTGCCCTTTTTCTCTGATACGGCGCATAATCGCAATCAAGTTTATCTATATAAGTATGGCTTAAAGAATTTTTGGATAAAAGTATAAATAAAAATGTTAAGAAGGCTGTTGATGGCAATTTTTTTTTGAACTAACTGTTTAAAAAAAGGAGTTTGTGGTGTGATAGATTTCTCGGAAACGAATTATCGAAGAGCAAAAAATCAATTATTTTTACGAAATGTTTTTTTTTTACCCCAACGGTTTTCGATTTTTTTTTATGAGTTTTGAAGAACGCTTGGAATGTTAACGCACATTTTGGAACTGAAAATCTGACTAAAATCGGTCCAAAAGCAATCATGGCAAAGAGGAGATCGTTGGGGGTAGGAAAAACTTGTTTAATGTGGATAAATCCTTGCAACTGGCATTTTTGAGTTAGATAAGCACATATGCGCGTCTAAAAGTTTGGGACGTTAGTTCTGCGCGGAATGGCTTAAAACTTTTAAACATTTTTTTAATTGCTTAAGCGCTTAGAACTATTTTATAAGCCAGTGTGGGTTCTGGAATGCACAACAATCAACAACATTTGGAGGCTAACAGCTTAGTGTTATTTTCGAAATTGTATAACATTTCTACCTTTTTAAATTGTTCGTTATCTGGCTAGAACTAACAGAAGTGTTTTTTTTTTTGCTGCTCAAACCGTTATATTTTTTGGGAGGCGCTAGCAAGTCGTCCTTGCGTCAACGTTTCTGGCGTTAAGCGATCCGTGACGATTTACAAAAACTATGACACTGAAATTCGGCGCAGGTAGCGGGGCACATCGCCGCGATCTCGAGTTTACAACAACAATTACATCGCACATCAAAGTCGCGACGGTGCTGGTTGTTGTTGTTAATTTTTGTTGCTCAGACGGTTAGATCTCGTGCGCATCGCTGCTTTACACGAGTAATTTCGCACTGTTCGTTTTTTCTGTTCTTAGTAAATATCTCTGTGGGAATTTTTGATGCTGGACATTTTTTTTGCGCCCTCTTTTTGTGTAAAATTTTACACAAAAAGCACCGAGTATTACATAATTTATTTTGTGTATATTGTGTATAGGATTCCGTTACTTTTGGCGAGCATGCACCTATTCTTATTTTTGTATTTGTTTTTCAATATAGTATTTTCATTTTCTTATGTTCTAATCCAATTTCTAGGCCTTTTCGTTAAACGTAGCAGTTAAGGTGGTAAGTTCTTATAACTTCTTTTGAATTGGTCTGCATCGTTGCTGGAGTTGCCGCCGACGGTCAACGATATGAACAACAACATCAACAAGTCTGTCGTAACGTTAAAAAAGAGTTTAAAAACACAAAATCGAGTTTTCGTTGAATTAATGTTCTTGAATAGCCTTAAGCTATTTATATGAGAACTTAATGAATATAATGAAGTTCGTTTTAAGTAATCTAAAAGTGCAAATTGGACCGTATATATACACTCCTGCCCACATTTATACGACACCCTCCAAATTTTTGTTTCGACCCTCGTAGGAAAGTGGGAAAGAATAATACAACAAAATAATGTATGCAGAATGAAAGCTTAATGAATTCTGCTTAAAATATGATTTTCATATCACTGATTGGATCTTGCGTTTTCAAGTAGCGGTAAAAAAGCGCAAAAGTCTGAATTTTGCTATGCTTGAAACTGTATCAAAGCTATACGACACATTTGATTTATTGCAGTTGAAGAGAAAGGTTTGGCTTCAAATATTTTTTTTTTATATTTCGGTTAACAAATTATTGAATTTGGAATAAAATGCCGTGTGGACGATTGTTATCCGATGAGGAAAAGGGAAGGATTAAAGCTTACAATGATGCTGGCTTTAATGTGAGTGAAATATCTCGAAAAGCACGTTGTGTTATCACCAAATTTTTGAAAAATCCGGATGAATATGGCGTAAACCATAGCTTAGGGAGAAAACCCAAGCTGTCTGACCGCGATAAACGTCTTGAAATAGCCAGAGCTAGCAATTCATTTGCTTCGCACTTGCCGCAAGTTGCAGCAACCCCGTGTCAAGAATGACTATTTGGCGTACGCTGCAATCATCGGGATGCATTATCAGAGGAGTCTTAAAAAAGGCTCCCTTCCTAAAGCCGCGCCACAAAGCAGCCCGACTTCAATTTACAGAAAAAAATTTGCAGAGAAACTGGGCCCCGGTATGAAATTTTTACCTCTTTTTTAAAATTGCGTTTTTTTCAATATTTTTCGTTTAGATCATTTTTTGATAAAAAAAAAAAATTTATCTTGACGGCCCAGATGGGTTTCGGCACTACTGTAGGGATTTACGTAAGGATCCACTTATGTTTTCCAAACGGAATTTCGGAGGCGGATCCGCAATGGTTTGGGGAGCCTTTCATGCGTCTGGAACGGTTGACCTTTGCTTCACAAGCTCGAGGATGAACAGTGGAGATTACAAAAAAGTATTGGAGGATCGTCTTCTGCCATTCTTGGAAGAAAATACGGAAAGAGATCTTGTATTTATGCAAGATAATGCATCAATTCACAAAAGTAAAGAGACCCAGCGCTTCCTATATGATCACCATATAGATGTTTTGGATTGGCCAGCGTGCTCCCCTGACCTAAATCCAATAGAAAACATTTGGGGTATTTTAGATAGGCGAGCTTACGCCAATAACAAAAAATTTGAGAGTGTAGAGAGCCTCAAAAATGAAATTTTGATTCAATGGTCCCTTTTAGACCAAAATGTACTTAAAAATTTAATTAACTCAATGCCTACGAGACTTTTTGAAGTAGCAAAAGCTCAAGGTGGTTCAATTAATTATTAAATATTGTGTACATACTGGTAAAAAAAATATAATATTACCTAAACCTACATGTGTCGTATAGCTTTGATACAGTTTCAAGCATAGCAAAATTCAGACTTTTGCGCTTTTTTTACCGCTACTTGAAAACGCAAGATCCAATCAGTGATATGAAAATCATATTTTAAGCAGAATTCATTAAGCTTTCATTCTGCATACTTTATTTTGTTGTATTATTCTTTCCCACTTTCCTACGAGGGTCGAAACAAAAATTTTGAGGGTGTCGTATAATTGTGGGCAGGAGTGTACTAGTGGCAGAAGCGTGATTAATTTATATAAGCGTAGATCAAGCTGACGGGAGGGATAGGAGGGCAAAGCAGTCTGAAGAGGAAGTACAGCGTGGACACGAGAAAAATGGAGTCGAACGCGGATGTCAAGTATAGGAAGAGGCGAGCATTACGTGTAAGCCAAAAGAGGTGGATATGAGAGTAGGAAAGTCGAAAAGGAAGTGCAGTGCGGACAGGACCATGGGAGGCAAGAGATGGTGGACCAGATTATGTTGGATGGATGAAATAAACCACACCGAGAAGATGCAAATTTTTGTAAAAGCAAAAGAAGCGCAAAAGAAAAAGGCAAAATTTACAAAAACACCGCGGCAACTGCCTGTAGAACGCGAACAAATAGATTTTATATAAAATAAGATAAATAGAAACTGGCTCCTTTTGGATTTGTTTTTTTTTTTTAATTTGTATATTTTGAAGTATAGTGAAGGTTAGTCCAGGGCGAAGGCGGGGATATAATAAAGCTCTTTCTCGCTCTTTGCGAATTCGCCCCGCCTTCGCCAACCGTCGTTAAGCTAGGCCCTAAGTGCTATTGCTCAAAATAAATTTTTTGTCGTAAAAGTCAAATCGAGCACACGTATATCTTCGTTTTTTGTCTTGCCAGATTAATAAAATCTTGCCACCAAAGTTTTCCGTTTTCCTCTAAAAAACTAAAAAAGGAAAATTCTTCACAGGTGGCGGCGCACACTTACCCCAACCAGATCCGCCGGTGGTCGGTGAAGGTCGAGCAGCAGCCAGGGACCAGTGGTAAGGAGCAAGGAGTAGTCGCAGGATCGGAGACGGCGATCTTTTTCTGGGACCGGGTCGAAATCCATTATAGCAACTACGAGTGAACCCAAATAAATTTCTGAAACGTGTTCTGGCCATCCCTAAGCTATCTGGAAATTACAGATCGACACAGTGGCTCCCGGCACAGGTTGAAGTAATTGCAGAGACAAGCCGACACCGGCAGAGTGAGAGATGACTAAGAGAGATGACGGACAGCGGATAAAGGGGGACCAAGAAAAGGTTTTTGTTATCGAAATGGAGCGAAACTTATTAAGATGGAGCAGAAGATAAACATGGAGATCCTGCACCGGATACGAAGCTGGAAAATACGGTACCATGGGTCAACCAATCCAATGAAGTTTATACAGAAAATGAAAGATTGGGCGACCGGATACGGAATCCAGCACGACCAATTGGTGCTAACGATTCCCTTCAAATTAGAAACGCGGCGATCGATTGGTGGAACTGCAGGCAAACCAAAATAGAGAGTTGGGCGATGCTGACAAAAAAGCTAGTGGATTACTTTTACCTCGAAGTTATCAGAAGCAGCTCAAGGAAAAAATTGCGCATCAGAGACAAGGAGATGAACAAAAAACGACACCATACGCAATGAACCTAACCGATATGATGAGGTTCGCAGAGTATACGCCAAAGGAAAAATAAGACCGTATATACACTAATCGCAGAACCGAGATGAAGTTATATACCGTTAGATCAGGATTTTAAACACTCCGGGTTCCTAACACAGGCGGAGATAGTCGAGATGTATCGCGCAGTCCCAGCACAGACTCTGCCAAAGAGATCTGCATGGGATACGACGGGTGATTCGGCACCCATGTAGCATACTAGAAGGAGAGAGGTCAGGACAAACTGGACTGTCGATCTGGGGTAGATATTGACCAGGGCAGTGTGAAAATGCAACCATACCTGAAAGCACAAAAAAGGCAACAGGAATATGTGAGCATCACAAATCAGCCAGATGAGGTGTATAGGAGGGCAGGAGAAACGCAAAAGGAAGTGCAGCGCCGCCAGGATAAGCGCCGACTCCACCATGGTGGGCAAGATATAAGGGACAAGATGACGACAGATGTGGAAATAATTGATAAAAGGCAAAAAGAGGAGTTCATGATGGATGGAGAACCGGCAAATAGAAAAAGGATGATTTATCTAACGACTCAAGAACAACAACAAGAAAAGGAATATATTTGAATTGAATGCGCGAGCGCGCTATCGATCGTGCGCCGAGGGTCACACTAAAAGGGCAAATTACTTATAAGTGGCGTTGACACTCATCCTCGCAGGTTCCTATATAAAGCGGGCTGCAGCTCTTGTAAAAGCACTGTGTCCGCCGACGCACAGCAGCGCCTCTAGAATGACTACCGGGTTAAAAAAAAGAAGGACCATTTTTTTGAGTTTCGGATCATTTAAAAAAAAAATTACATATCGTAATGGTTTTTGTTGAAAATGATAGATACATTCAAAAACTGTAAACCAAACTAACAACACGGCTGTTGGGTTTTGGCTTTCACAGGTACATCCTACCTTATTTTCAATATTGTTTGGCTAAAGTCTATAAATTTTTAAACTGGTGAAAGTCAATGAAAACACTGTACTTATAGTTCTCTTATAGATCTCATCTGGACCAGAATCAACTTCATCGGCTGCGTCTGCGGATAAACTTTTTTCTCGGTTAAAAAAATGTTTAGTAAATACATAAAAATAAAGATAAAAGATTAATAAAAACTATTGAAATAAAAAATTATATTCTTGAAAAAAATCTATCAAAGTGGGAAATTTTATATCCTATTAAATTGCGAATGGGTGGGAGTCGTACATTTTCATACACATGCAAGTTTTACAACAATAACCTACCAAATGCAGAGTTCGAGTTCGAAGGTTGCCCCGTGTAGACGTGTTTTTGATCGCTCTGCCGAGAGAGTTCTACAACACCGAAGTTACAATAAAAAAAAAAAAATAAATAAAATACAGCGAAAAGACGCCGGCAGAAACTGGAAATAAATTTCCACTATCCTCATCCTAACACACAACCACCAATAGAACCCGAATGACCAATTCGATCAAAACCTTCGGCACACCGATGTTTGCGTACCCTTGCAGATTGCAATTGGATCAATTATAATATATCCCTATCTAAATTAAAATGAATTACTTTCATATACATTTTATTTTTAGTTTTACATTCTTTTACATTTCATATATGTAAAAAAAATGTAATTTCTACATATAAAGATCTATTGTATGACAGCTTTATGATATAGTCGTCCGATTCAGATAAAATTTACAACAACAATTTGAAACAATTTAGAATGCTTGTATATCAAAGTAGGAGAAGTTAGGTCTAGTTGACCGAGTCTGGATCGACGGGTTTGTATATAAAATAAAAATCCTCTTACCGGATAACACCCATAAGTTGCTTGAGGACTATCTTAAAAACAGATCTTCTGAAAGCCAATAAGCATAAATATAATCATATTTCTTTTACCCTGAACTTGTTGAAGTGCCCACCACTGGCTCTAGAGTACAAGCGGCTTCCACAAGCTGACGTAGTCACCTGCCTTTGCATAGACGTAGACTGGAGGCTTACCTGA
This sequence comes from Drosophila watanabei, assembly GCA_008042575.1. NCBI lineage: Eukaryota > Metazoa > Arthropoda > Insecta > Diptera > Drosophilidae > Drosophila > Drosophila watanabei. The sequence continues at coordinate 16,018 of VNJS01004144.1, read as the reverse complement.
GAAAAGCATATTGAAGCAAGGACGACACTTTTAAAACTAAAGGCCAGCAGCCTTCACTGCCTCATATACCACCGCTTCCCTCTTCCACTCGAATATAAAGTTTTACTCTATAACACGTGCTTAAAGCCGATCTGGACCCATGGTTCGGAACCCTGGGAAAAGCAAGCCGCAGCAACAATCGTACAAACAATAACTGGTACATCCGCAACGCGAACATCCAGAGAGATATAAGCTCCGTAAAAAAAGAAATTGTTAGCAGAAAAAAATTAAATATGAAGCTGGACTATCAACTCACCCAAATCCACTAGCCAGACAAATATCCAGCTAAGCTACTATTCCCGTCTGCAGTAAAATGATTTAAACTTAAAAAGAAATCAAATGGTGACTACAACACTATATTATTCCTGTCTTACCATCTCTAAGTATTAGCAAATAAAATTTCTCATTGAAAATGAAATATAACGATAAAAGAAAACAAATAGACGATATATTACATTTTTAGTTTAGCTAATCTTGTGATCTGTTAACCATATTATTCTCTGTTCACAGCTACGCAAAATATGTTTCACTTTTCAAAAACTTCTGTTAAGCTTTTGTCTTCGTACCTGAATAATCTTCGTGAAGCTGTTGTTCTGTCAAATGTGTGTAGATGTATGTAAAAGTGTACTTGAATGGGCAATCAAAAAAGGACTGGGCGAAGGCAGTAAGGAAAATATATGTAATGCGAAGATCATTGTCCGTGACTAAGGGATGTCTGCCTATATGCCTATGCTAATAGGCTTAATTCCCTCTTTACTTTATTATTACACATTTTTTATAAATTGTTATTCGATCAGCCAAAACCGTACCTTGCAAACAACTTTTTAACAGCTTCTTAAGCTCTACTCGCTCAAAAAACGAAAAAAAAAAAAATAAATAAATAAAGCATGCACCCTCGCTCACGCTCTAAACAGTAGACTTCGTTTCTCTTTGGTTAGGTTTCTGTTGATTGCAATACGCTCTCTTTCCGATAGCTGATACGAGTGACGCTCGTTCAGGGCAACCTATTAAATGACTGATTGACAGAAAAAGTTAACGGAAATGATAATTTGATTTCTTGGAACATATGGTACGTTGATCTTCTTGAAATTTTTTACATGAATTAAAGAAAAAAAAAAGTTTTTTTTTATCTATCTATTATTCAAAATTAAGTTTAATTAAGGTTTTTCGAAATTGTTAAGCTCGTTCACATAAATGTTCGTTTGCTAAGGGAATCAACTTTTTTTCAAAGTGATTCCAAAACTTACGAAAAAAAAGTTGGTAACTGTTGTTGCGAAGAAACACATTTCTTGAAATCGAAACTTTTTGGTTTTTTTATATTCGATAATCCGTTTTTAAGAATTTTTAACACGGTAAAGCCCTTTTTTTTGTGACAGTGTATTTAAAAAGAGCTGCCGTCGGCACCCTTCTTAATATTTTTATTTCAGCTTTTGGCCAACAATTTATTTAAACTAAGCCTTTACACAGAAAAAAGAAAAAAATTCAAAAACAAATTTCATTTGTTTATTTTATGACTAGAGCACTGAGTTGTATTTTAAGATTTATAGCGTTAGGAAGACCAATAAAATAAAAATCAAATCAGAAAAGAAAGAGCGATCTAGCAAACCGCCGGGTCTTAACGAAATAAAATTTATGTTTTTTATGTTGATTTGTTGACCGGCAGGTTTATTGCAAAGGATAAAATTGATAAACAAATAAGATATAAAAATTGTCTTTCTTTTCAATCTCTTTATCAAGCAAAACGGTTCCTCAAAAGATTGAACAAGACCTTCGAAATTGCATATTCTATGGAGGAAGGGACAGATTTTTATGCTTTCAAACTAGCTTCATAAGGTTTTTAACCCAATAACAAAATCCTATGTATGTATCCAATGCTCTGTTGAAAATATCCGTGAAACTATTGACTCTGCTATGCATTCGTGCCTGAAGCACACTATCTGCATTTTTTATTTAGTTGCGTGTTTCTGACGCTTCGTCAAAATAGCCGACTGAAAGAACAGTATTTTCATTATTTTGCGATAAGTTGCTTCTCAGCTACATTAAGTTCCCATACGCTTTGCAGCCAATTTATATGCTTATTTGCAAAATATTTTTTGTTCCTATTGTATTATATTTATTTTTGATTTCATATTTCAGCAAAATAGCGGCATTCGTTTTAAAAAGTTGAATTCACTAAGGTAGGTTTTCACCTTGTGGGGAAAAACATTGATTTTTTTTAGATTTTTCGTGTAGATACATGTTTCAAAAATGTTATCTAAAACTTCTAAATCAAAATATGTAGAATTACAAAAGTTGCAGGCCTATACATTGAGCACAGTTTTTCACCGACCCTACGTATGTAGATTTTATTTTTTGTTGCTTTTATTTATTGAATCAGTTATATAGTTATATATAGCTGAAACAATAAAAATGGCCCTGACAAAATATGGCTGGGTTGGAAGGTCGGTACGTTGTAGACGGTAACCCGAGTCAAGTCCCTTGCGAGAGCATTTGGGTGGGCTGAGAGTTTTTCCTTGTAATTCTATTCCTATTCTATTGTTTTTTATATTCCATGTTTTTCTATTTAATCTTTTTTATTAGAATGTTTGGAATATACCATGGTTTTGAATATACCATGGTACCCCAGTGATAGTTCGCAGGATTTTTGATTGAGCGCGCTGTATGATGTCTATGTTGGTTTTGCTCTCGTTCCCCCAAAGCTGGGAGCCATACTTCCAGATTGACTTGAGAGTGGAGTTGTAGTGCAGGACCTTGTATTCCAGACACAAGGGCGAATGGGCGTTTATAATCCAGTGGAGACTGCCGGCTTATAGGTTTATGTGTAGTTTCTTGCATTCTATATGTCTTCGCCATGTTAGACGTCTGTCGAGGTGGACGCCGAGATACGTTTCTTCGTGGGCTTGGGGGATCTGTGTGCTATTCAAGTAGAGCGGCGGGCATGTTTGTCTGTTAAAAGTAAACGTTAGGTGTTTACACTTCTGTTCGTTTATTTTAATACGCCAGTCGGATAACAACTTCTCCACTACCGTGAGGTGGTTGGCGAGTTGGGATGTTGGGATTAAAGTGGAGGTTTTTAGTCGGTCGCACGTAGGAATATCCGCTGTGTAGAGGATGAATAGAGTAGGTCCAAAAACGCTTCCTTGTGGGACTCCAGCTTCGATTTTGTAGTTGTCGGATGTTGTTGTGTTGCACCTCACTGCAAAGACTCTGTTGTAGAGATATGACTCAAGTAGTTTATGAGTATAGCCGGGCAAATGTGTTTTGATTTTATGCATGAGAACGTTGAGCCAGACGCGGTCGTATTTTTTAGAAATATCGCGCTGCAATATTTCTATGTTGAAATCATTTGGGAATCTCTTATGTTATTTAGTCAACTTACGCGATAGTTCCATGTTTTTCTCGGAAACCAAATTGATGGGCTGGGATAATGTTATGCTCTCCCATATATGGTATTATGCGTGTTAGGAGGCATTTTTCAAACAATTTCGAGAGACATTTTAATAAACTTATTGGTCGAGGACGAGGACGGAATCGTGTGAACTTTTCCGGACTTTGGTATCATGATTATAGATTTTTTCTATTTTTTGAGGTAGTAGCCGAGACTTATGATCCTATTGAAGAGTTTACAGATGACCTAATAGCACAATACGGAAGTTCAGTTATAATTATTGGAGTTATTAGGTCACCTCCGGGAGTCTTTTTCGGTTTTAGCTCCCGGATGACACGTTCGGTCAAAACGATGTTATCGTGGATTCACTTTTAGGTTGGGTTCGCGGTAGAACAAAAGGATTTGCAGCAGGGTACGGCTGGAAGACGCCCCTGAGATGTGAGGCAAATGTTTCGCCTCTGTCTATGTCGCTGCGCGCCCAGCAACCTAAAGAATTTCTAATTTCTTTTCCTAAACGAGGTGTTCAATTTACAGGTTGGCTTTGAACTTTTTTATTTGCACATCCTTCCGTTGTGGTGTTGAGATCCTGGCTGCTGTGACGAGTACCTCTTTCAGGGCTGCGGTAGAACAGTCGATATTGAGCTGGGGGATTCAGTCAATGTTGGAACTCACATACTTCTTTTGTTTCATCCAGATAGTTCTGTGTGACCTCAGCTTGTAGATGTGGTCCGTAATTTCTGGGCTTTGAGAAAGGGTTATCAGTAAAGGCGAGTGGTCTGATGTAGATATCGCTAAAACCTTAAACGCGTTTTCCTCGAAACCACGTTTTCGGACCTTACGGAATTGATTAAAGAAGCTAGAATGAACCATTCGTGTCCAATTTTTTTTACATGTTTCCAATAGATTGTTTTAACAAACGATTTCTAATAAGACAAAAATATTTAAAACTGGCTTTTTAAAATAACCATTTGTTTAAAAAATTGGGAAAACCAACATTTTTTCATACCCTTATAACTTTTTGAGTTTAGATTTTTTTGTCATGGTCGTAATACATTCAATATATAATTCAATTGCAAATGTGTTCGCTAGCGAGACACCTTTTCGCCGACATGCTATCCACCCTGGTTGAATTAAAAAAAAAAGGAAAAATTTAAAGAAGAGGTTAGGTTTTCGGCTCTACAAAGTGAGAACCTGACTTAAGGACTAACGCGGGTCTTTTGGACAAAACATTTTAATTTCTTTGAATTTTTGTTTTCGATTTTGTGTTAAGACAGGTTGTCGCAGTAAAGTTCATCTAAATTATAGTAGTTTAAAGAATGTTTGGCCAGAAGTATGCCGGCAGTTTTGTTTTTGTTTTTTCTTTGCGCAAAAATTTGATTTTTAAAATCTGTAAAATCGGGCTAAGAAATAAATGGGAAAAAGGTAACCAATGGAAATGGGAATAGCTTCCAGAAGAATGCGTTTAAAGTTTGACAGCCACAGGTACGCGTCAAAGAATTCAGGACGTTAAAAAAATCTAATCTCCGTTAGTTTTGCGCGGAAAATCGAGAATTATTTGTTCCGGTTGGAGGGGTCCGACTCCCAGCGCCGTATCGAAGATACCTGTCGAAAAAACGAATTTACTTATATGTGGACATATAGACAAATAGCCCTTTATTTAGATTTACACATTAACACAGATATATTTTTTTGTAAGTCTCATTAAAGTTACTTTTTCTTTCCAAAAATTACCTTAAAGAACACTTAGGAAAATCGTAAGACACGCACAAAAAAATACATTCCCTTTAGTACCGAAATCCTTTTTATTCCCGATTGATCGCGGGATGTTAGAAAATAAAAACAAATCACATGGGCTTTGTTTAGCGAAGTCAGAAACAAAGTACGCAAAGGAACTTCTACCTCCATTCGGTTACTCCGAGTGTCTCGCGAAGTTCGGTCTTCATAATTGTAGTTGTTTTTCGAACTGATTCGGAGCAGCGATATGCGACAGTACCGAAGACCGTTAAGCAGGAAGATAGCTCACGGCCATACGATTTTTTTGCACACGATTTTTTTGCAACCAGAAAAATGTAACAAGCTAAAATCAAAACAAACAAACACATTGGATTACATGTTTGAGATCAGCTGTTTCTGCTGTCGCCCCTCTCTACCTAACAAGTGGTCGGCAGCACAAAATATAAACATTAAATTTTTGGTGGTTGCGCTACTTAACATGCTTAAATGTCTTTGGTGGCACCATTGGCCATACCTATGTTCTCCTCATCCCCAAATAAAGCTGGTAACCGAAGTCCAAAAGCACCCAACATGGTCCTCTAAAGCATCCTGGGAATTGCCGCCAGAATGAAATAGTAGAAATTAATCATGTACCTTCTCTGCCGACTGCTGGTCATTCAAGGAACTAATGCTATCTGTAAATTAAATTAAAATGTTAGAATCAAATAGAAAAATTCAGTATTTTGCCTAGATATATGTACATACGTACCAATTCAAAGTAAAAAACTCCGCAAATTTTATGAGTTTCTCATGCTAGCACTTAGGATGAATCAGCATCCATGTTTATCATCAATTCTGAAAATATATTTATTAATTTGACACAAATAACTTTCACTTACACTTTTGAATGCAGCTGCAAACTCCAAATGCAAAGAGAATTAGTGGACACGAAACAAAACCGAAAACCGAAGACATGCCTTGTAATTGAAATGATATAAGGCTGAAAATCAAACTTGAACATTTTGCTTTGCCTAAATAAAATGTTCAATACTTGGCAATATTTTCAATACTATTCCATTAAAAGAGGTATTAAAAAGGGTATTCAGACGTCGTTGCCATAAACTTGGTTTTCAACACAGATTTGTTTTCCCTCCCTTCCCTCTGTCACTACCTCCCTCTAATTTTCGGTACTGTCAAAGACCGTTAAGCAGGAAGATAGCTTACGGCTATAGATTCGTTTTGCTATGGGACTATTTTTCCCGATGGCAACGACAACCGCGCACTCTGCGCTCTTACAAAGTTATGAGGGTGGAAATCTAAAAATAGAATGCGCTTACTTGTATGAGTAAACACAAGAGGAAGCAAGTGCGCATGTGTGCGTTAATATGTGTTCGTTTCTGTTCGCATGCGCAACCACCAAAAATTTAATTTTCATATTTTTTGCTGCTGACCACTTGTTAGGTAGAGAGGGGGCGAGAGCGGCAGCAAAAACAGCTGATCTCAAACATGTAATTCAATGTGTTTGTTTTGTTTTGATTTTAGCTTGTTTAAATATTCTGGATGCAAACAAATCGTATGGCCGTGAGCTATCTTCCTGCTTAACGGTCTTTGCTACTGTCGCATATCGTTGCTCCGAATCAGTTCGAAAAACAAGAGACACTCGGAGTAACAGATTGTAGGTAGAAGTTTCTTTGCGTACTTCGTTCTCACTTCGCTAAACGAAGCCCATGTGATTTGCTTTCTTATTTTCGAATATTCCGCGATGAATCGGACCTAAAAAGAATTTCGGTACTGAAGGGAATATATTTATTGTGCGTGTCTTACGATTTTCCTAAGTGTTCTTTAAGGTAATTTTAGGAAAAAAAATGTAACTTTAATGAGACTTACAACAAATATATATCTGTGCTTATGTGTAAATCTGAATAAACGGCTATTTGTCCACAAATGAGTAAATTCGATTTTTCAACAGGTATTTTCGAGTTTTTTTTTTTAACGCTTAGCTCTTTGAAATACGGCGCTAGGAGCCGGACCCCACCAACCGGAACAAATAATTCTCGATTTTTTTTAGCAAATTAAATAAAAACATAGATGTCTTAAGGGCTTAGGCGGGTCCAAATTTTATTTATTTCTTCGATAGCACAACATATTAGGAGTACTGTGTCAAATCATATCAAATTTCAAATCATTCCGCGCAAAACTAACGGAGATATGATTTTATTTTAACGTACTGAATTTTTTAACGCGTGCCTGTGGCTCTCAAAGTTTAAACGCATTTTTCTCGAAGCTTTATCAAAAACTTCTGGAAAACTGTAGGATCGATCTTTTTGAAATTTTGCATACACAATCCAAACACATTTTTCCTCGCCAATTGCAATGCATGGGCCTGATTTAACAGTATTTAAAAATCAAATTTTTGCACAAAAAAAAAGTGGGTTAAAAAAAACAAAATAATGCTCTACACTGCTTTGGATAAACTTTACTGCGACAACATGACTTTACACAAAATCAAGGAACAAATTTTTTAAGAAAATAAAAGTTTTTTTTGGCCAAATAAAGGTTCTAACTTTGTAGAGCCGAAAACTTAACCTTTTCATTAAATTTTTCCTTTTTTTAATCCAACCAGGGTGGAAGGGAGCATTAATCAAAAGTAGCATGTCAGCGAAAAGGTGTCTCGCTAGCGAACACATTTGCAACTGAATTATCTATTGAATGAATTACGATCATGACAAAAAAAAAACAAAACTCGAAAAGTTATAAGGGTATTTTTTTAACAAATTGTTTTTTATCCAATTTTAAATATTTTTGGCTGATCGTTAATCGTTTGTTAAAGCAATACATTCAGGCCTGCTCCGGTTCTCGAAATCGAAAAGCTTTTTCGATTTCGATTTTGAAAACGAGAATTGGTGCTCCGGTTCTCGAAATGGTAAGCCGGTTTCGATTTGCAAAACGGGCACCTTTATCTGGCCGAAATGAAAAGTAAATGTCTTTTTTCTCATTAAATCAGATTTTCTTTGCTAAGGGCAAAAAATAGTATGCTCAGTGGTCTATTGATGTTTATTCCACATTACCACAAGATCATTTTGGCACGTAGTTATTTTATAAAAAAATTATTTCTGACCCCATTTCAGATTTGACAACACAAATTTTGCCGTCGCCAAGAAGACATTTCGATTTGATTGCTAAGGTTGCCAGGCAGTTGGCAGAACAAGTCGCTAAGAAACACTCAGCTATAAATACTTATTAAATGCCTTAGCAAAAATATTGTACAATGAAGGTTCAATAATGTTTTATTTAATAAATCTAGCTAATTTTATGAAGTAAATGATAAAAGAGCTGTTCAAATTTAATTTAGACAACTGGAAATGAAACTGCATGCAAGCTGGCAGCATCTTCATGTAAATAAATAAATTAAAAAAAGCAATTGCCGCCCTTATTTGGCTCCTCCAACAAATAATTTAACAGCTTAAACACTTTTTAGCATTCTGCCAACAATTTAAACCAACAACGCCAGCTCTTTAAGCAACAAAAAATATTAAGCATAACAAAACGATACCAAAAATTTCTCGAGAACCGGAGCAGCTAAAATCGAAATCGAAAGCTTTTGGCCAAATCGAAATCGAAAACCGATTTCGAGAACCGGAGCAGGCCTGATTGGGAGCATGTGAAAAAAATTAAAGACAATTGGTTCATTCTAGCATTCTTAATCACTTCCGGAAGGTCCGAAAACGTGGTTTCGAGGAAAACGCGTTTAAAGTTTTGGCGATATCTGCACACGTACGGCTGGTGAGCAACAGTGCTTAATGTATCGGTCTCTAACTTTTGTAATTTTTCATATTTTGATTTAAAACTTTTAGATAACATGAAAGGAAGATAATAATTCTTACGTTAAAGTGTAATCAGCCGGCATGCAAGGGTGATCCGATAAGTACTTTGCCTCCAAAAGAGAAACGAAAATTTTGAAAAAGTATCGATTTATTTCTCAACATAATTTCCTATTAGTTCGATACACTTGGCCCAGCGATGCTTCAATTTCTTTAACCCGTCTGATAAATACGTTTCCTCAAGGTCTGCAAAATAGGCATCTGTAACGGCGACGACCTCCTCATTCGACGCAAATTTCTGTCCAGCGAGTGACTTTTTCAAGTTTGAACACAAAAAGAAGGCACACGGGTCCAAATCTGAGGAATATGATGGATGGGGTAGCAGTTCGTAGCCCAATTCGACCAATTTGGCCATGCCGAGGGCGGTAGTGTGAGCCGGTGCGTTGTCATGTTGGAAGAGCACTTTTTCTTCGCCAAATGGGGCCGTTTTTTCTGCAATTCGGTGGCGATTCGGACCAATAGGACGGCATAGTAAAGCCCTGTGACTGTTTTCCCTTCTACAATTAGTCGATGTAGGTCACACATTATGAATCCCAAAGAACGGTGGCCATCACCTTTCCGGCCGATGGGGCAGTCTTCGCCTTCTTCGGAGAAGTCCAATGTTTCGACTGTTCCTTGGTCTCTGGTATGTACCAGTGTATCCATGTTTTGTCGACGGTCACGAAACGACGCAGACACTCCTTTGGATTGCACTTAAACAGCGTCAAACACTACTCTGAAGTGGTCTCACGGTTTCGTATAAGTGGGGTAGAGTGAAAAAATTTACAAAACTATATATAACTTACACAAATCTTTTACCAAGCTGTTATTTCAAATAAAATGAGGTTCAAAGAATATAACAAAAGAGTAAATGTGAAAAAAAAAACATTTCTGCATAAAAAAAAAAATTACGTACTTTTTCATTTTCACATGTAAATTAATATGTAATTTACATCCACATTTATCGATCGTTTGTACGGCATCTATATGATATAGTTGTCCGATTTTAATGAAATTTAAAGCAAAATTCTGAAATAATATAGAATGCTCAAAGTAGAAGAAGTTATGTTGAAAATTGACAAAGTAATAATTTTTTTTTTCTAAAAATTTCCCGACCATTCCTATGACAGCTATATGATATAGTAGTCCGATTTTTATAACATTAAATTTGAAGATCTCAAATAATATATATAGCTTATATAGACTTGACTAAGATATGCAAAAAACTATAAAGTTATAATTTTTTTTCATCAAATTTACGGATCGTTTGTATGGCAGCTATATGATATAGTGGTCCGAACTGGCCCGTTCCGACTTATGTACGAGCGAGAGCATATATAAGACTATCTGCAAAGTTTCATTCAGATAGCTTCAAAACTGAGGGACTAGTTTGCGTAGCAACGGACAGACGGACAGACAAACAGACAGACGGACATGGCTAGATCGACTCGGCTGTTAATGCTGATAAAGAATATATATATACTTTATAGGGTCGGAGATGACTTCTTCACTGCGTTGCAACCTTCTGACTGAAATTATAATACCCTGCAAGGGTATAAAAAGAAAGGAAGCTAACTTCGGCACCCCGAAGTTTATATACCCTTGCAGATTGCAAGTGGAAGTAATTTACATTCATATTCGTTTTAATTTTACAGTTTTACATTTTTTAATTTCAAACATGAAAGTAAAATGTAATTTTCCTTCACATTTACCGATAGTATGGCAGCTATATGATATAGTAGTCCGATTTTTATAAAATTAAATATATTAAAAAACAGTGGAGTTATATACGAGTGAAAGTATCTAGAAGACTATTTGCAAAGTTTCTTTTTAAATAACTTTAAAACTGAGGGACTAGTTAGCGTAGCAACAACAGAAATGTATAATATTTAAAGCTCATAACCGAGAGTTGATTAAGATATATTAAAAAACAGTGGAGTTATATACGAGTGAAAGTATCTAGAAGACTATTTGCAAAGTTTCTTTTTAAATAACTTTAAAACTGAGGGACTAGTTAGCGTAGCAACGACAGACAGACAGTAGGACATAGCATGATCAATTCGGCTGTTGATGCTGATCAAGATAATTTATACTTTAAATTGTGACTTAAATTATAATACCCTGCAATGGTATATAAATATCAGCTCAATCTTACAAAAATTTAAGTTTATGCCAAAAAAAATTAACTTTTCACATTATAGTGCATTGTCGGAACTTCCTAGTTCTAGGTCATTTTAATATCCCTGGGGCTATTTGGGCCTCAAATATTTCCACAACTTCGACATAACATGATTTTATTGCTGGGTTCGGTATTTCGCTGTCACATTGGATTATTGGATTATTGTTTTGTCTCTGAACCGGCGAGAGTTAGTTTAGCTTGGGTGGCGTAGCTGAAGCAACCCGAAGATCCCTACCATCCTACTTGCGACATTAGGATTAATGTACACAGCATATCTGACCGATCTGCCAAAAAATCCTCTGCTTTCGGAAGACGGACTTTGGGAGGTTGAATAATTTTATATCTGAGTTTAATTGGTCTGATCTTTACAACTATACTGACATGGCTGATGCCATGGATATTTTCTTAGTGAGTGTGTTCCGTTATACTATCCCTCAATCTCGGACAATCAGGATTCAGAAAAGATGTTAACTCTGTTAACCATTCACTCCTTGTTAGGAAACTCGATTTAATTGGGGTCCCGATGATCTCAAGTTATCCGATTGGCAAGAGGAGCTTAACAAAGCTGGGTCGGGAAAATTTTAGTTTTCAATATTTGAAAGTTCACTTTATTGAAATTTTTATTTTTTTAAAATCGTAATAACATTGTTTGCCCACCCTTTAGAATTTTGAAAACAAAAAAAATTAAAACTTAAAAAAGTATAAAGCTTTAAACATTTTCTTCGGTTAAAAAAAAAAAAAATACTGCCCATCTCATAAAACAAATTATTAAAAAAAAAAAACGTTTGCTCACCTCTTAAAACTATAAATTATCGTTTGCCCACCCTTTAAAATTTAAAATATCGTTTGCCCACCCCCTAAAACTTAATATTTTCACATATAACCACACATTTCGAATATATATTTGGGGCTAAAAATATTGAGACGAACTTGAGTTACAGCGTTCTGAATACTCCCGCTTTGAAAAAAGGTATTCCTAGTATCTCCATGATCCCGGAGGATTGGTTTATCAGAAACCAAACAACTAAACGGCGTTTAAGCTTAAATACATGGAATAAACTAAAATCAAATAAATATACCAAAAATTGGATTTTTGGTAGACATTTGAAAAAAAAAAAAAAAAATAGTTGCGAATTTTTAACTTTAACTAATATAAGTTTTTAATCTTTTTTAATGATGAAGTTCATTTCTTGCCTTTGCATGTATTTGATATTCCCTAAAAATGTCAAGTCCTTCGGTTCCAAAAATAAATATTAATTTCAGGAGTAAGCTGTGCTAAGGGGGCATTCCTATAACTCGCTATATATAACACGCTATAACTTTTTTATGGCATCGAACATCAAAGAAAGTTTTTAACCACAAATTCAACAAAAATTATAAATATTTTTGGGTAAATTTTTTTTTTTTTTAACATTACATCAAGCGAATCATCCCCTTGAGTCAGCACAATTTTCACGTACGGAGTGATTTTATCATAAACGACTCAGTTCGTATGCAAATTAACAATTAGACAGCACACCGGTAGTAAATTTCCTCCTATACTTTTTTATATTTTCTGTCGCGGCTGTTAACATTTAACCCAAAAATGCACGTTCTTGGTGTCGCAAGGGCCACTTGAGTGTACTGACCATAATCACTAACCATAAAACATATATGGGTGATTCTCTGAAAACAACAACCACGGCCAAAAAATTAAAAGTTCTCTAAAAATTTTTTTGTCAACATAGTAACTCTAGGAAGTGTTCCAATAGATCACATTTTCAAGCCTTTAACGTATTCTAAAAAAGATTTCGAAATATTCGCATGCATTTTTGCGTAAATGCGATTTTTCATCATTTTGATGAAAAACATCATTAAAAAGAGCTTGTTTTGTTTTTATAAAAACACCTAAAACAAAGGCATTATGCTTTAACTTTGGTTTCCTAACATCACAAGAAGAATGCAAAATGTCGAAATAAAACGGATATAGGCTCTTCTAATTTACTTAAATATTAAAAATCAACATGCAAAGTATGATGGAACAAAGTGTCGCGTGCGACATCGATATAAATTTAACTTAAAAAAAAAACTACTTCATATTTTAGGGTCAAATTAAAAATAAATTGAAGACAACATTATGCATAATACATTAAAATTAATTGCACTAAAATCTTTCATCAGGTTTTGCTGAGATCAGTGTTTGAACGCCTTTTTAAAAAAGTGACTTCTGTTTTTGTCGCGTGCGAATTCCATACATTTTGGTAAATTTCTCGGGAACGAAAAATTTTACAAAATCGATCATATCACCAATTATAGAGCTTACTAAGAGCTATAATTTTCAAATTTTGTAAAATTAAAATAATGTTTTAGAACATGTTTTATTTCAGTTTGAATGCGTACAAATGTCGCGTGCGACATCAGAGAATCGCCCATATGTAGACTTCCCATTTATACAACAAAAATGGACACAAAAATTTCTTAGCGACAGACCCCAGGGCTGTTAGCGACGGGCCCCGTAGCTTCGTGTGCACTCGGATTTTTGGGACCTCTCATTCTTATGCTCGCACACTGATTGCGAGAGTTTAATCGCAGAAAAGCTCATCTTGAGAAGGTTGCTCTGCGCTTGAATTCTTCTTTATATGTATGCGTGTTCATGCATTCACGTATAAGGGTGCATGTGTGCGATCATTTCATTTCGGCCCAGCAAGAATATTATCTTTATTTTGCTACTTTTCATACTATATGGGCATATTCATTATTGGGTTAATGATAAAAATAAGAATGTTATGTTATATTTCTTAATAAAAATCCATGTGCAAGCATAACAATGAGAGATCGAAAAATCCAAGCGCACACGAAGCTACGGGGCCCGCCGCTAACAGCCCTGGGGCCTATCGCTAAGAAATTTTGGTGTCCATTTTTGTGCCATAATGCATCAACGTGCAAAATATTTTTAATTAATTAATCATTTTTTTTTTTTATTAAAAGCACGAAGGGCCGCTGGCAACGAAGGTTTGTAGTTCCTTCCAATCACCCTGGGGACTGAGAGATGTCACGTCGTACAGTCGCCGCCGAACCGGAGCGCTAGTTTCTGGACATCTACGAGCGTACAAGCGGCTACCATGTAGACTGATGCTGAGTTAGACGTCTTATAATTTTTTTTTTTTTTTTTGTCAACGAGGGTATGCAAATAGACACAGGTATACATACATATGCATGTATGAACTTACATAGTGCATATGAATATATGTATACTTAACACAAAATGAGAATGTTATCTGATAAACATAGATATATATGAACGTACATAGTGAAGATAAATACATATGTATGTACATAAATACATTCAATTCTTATTTGCTTGCTCAGTACTAAGATATTCTTAATTCACTTGTAAATACGTTCATATATACATATGCATATTCCAACGTAGTCGGTCACTTACAATTGTAAAAATCAACCATAAAATTTAAAGTCAGTAGCAGTAAATAGTTAAGAACTTAATAAAGCCGTCTTATTACCAAACTAGAGGTGTAGGAAGCATCCATGAAAACATCGATAAATCGATGTTTTTATGATTTTCCAAACCATGATTTATATTTTAACTAGCGATGTTTTGGTGCCATAATTTTTCAGAGAAGATGAAGAGCTAAAAGACTTTAAAAGTTTGTAATTTGTAACATTTTGCCTATTATAACAATTATAATATGTAATTTTATTTTGCAATTATTGGGATTCGATTCGTGCTGTAATCGAAGAGTGAAAGACTAAAGGCAGATGTATACACGGTTGCCACAAAGAGATTAATTATAAGCCAATATGAATAAAAATGAGCCAAATTTAGAAACACATACATATGAAAGTTACCATGACAATCGATCAGGCACTTTTCGGTATCAGATATTAATCACTTTTAAGAATTGCAGGAACAAAAATGATTTAATAAAACAATGAATTTGTTATTAACATATCTTGATCAACTCTCGGTTATAAGCTTTAAATGTTATTTCAGATTTTTGGATTTAATTTTATTTAAATCGGACCACTCAGGCCTGCTCCGGTTCTCGAAATTGGTTTTCGATTTCGATTTGGCCAAAAGCTTTCGATTTCGATTTTAGCTGTTCCGGTTCTCGAGTACTTTTTGGTATCGTTTTGTTATGCTTAATATTTTTTGTTGCTTAAAGAGCTGGCGTTGTTGGTTTAAATTGTTGGCAGAATGCTAAAAAGTGTTTAAGCTGTTAAATTATTTGTCTTAGGAGCCAAATAAGGTCGGCAATTGCTTATTTAATTCATTTATTTACATGAAGAGGCTGCCAGCTTGCATGCAGTTTCATTTCCAGTTGTCTAAATTAAATTTGAACAGCTCTTTTATCATTTACTTCATAAAATTAGCTAGATTTATTAAATAAAACATTATTGAACCTTCATTGTATAATATTTTTGCAAAGGTTTGCATTTAATAAGTATTTATAGCTGAGTGTTTCTTATCGACTTGTTCCGCCAACTGTCTGGCAACCTTAGCAACCAAATCGAAATGTCTTCTTGGCGACGGCAAAATTTGTGTTGTCAAATCTGAAATGGGGTCAGAAATAATTTTTTTATAAAATAACTACGTGCCAAAATGATCTTGTGGTAATGTGGAATAAACATCAATAGACCACTGAGCATACTATTTTTTTCCCTTAGCAAATAACATCTGATTTAATGAGAATAATGACATTTACTTTTCATTTCGGCCAGATAAAGGTGCCCGTTTTGCAAATCGAAACCGGCTTACGATTTCGAGAACCGGAGCACCAATTCCCGTTTTCAAAATCGAAATCGCAAGAGCTTTTCGATTTCGAGAACCGGAGCAGGCCT
>VNJS01004122.1:0-11662 GCA_008042575.1 Drosophila watanabei | reverse complement strand
TGCTGTGCCGCGGTCTGAAGGACATTTGACACACCATCTGATGACCAACGCGCTCCAGGAATATTGAAGTCACCTAAAGTCACTAGTTGGTCTCTATCTGAAAGTTTATTGGAAACGGCCTGAATTGCCGAAAGGTGTTTCCAATAGATAGGCTCTTCAGCAGATGGAGGGACATAAGAGCATGTAATATATATAAAACTACGTGGAAACGATAGTTTTACACTAATGAACTCACAGTCGGTCAAATCGTCGAGAATCACCAGCTCAGAGATAAGGGAAGAGTCAACGGCAATTAAGACTCCACCTCCTCGCTGGGAAAGACGGTCCAATCTATAAATTGTGTACTTACCTGGAAAAATTTCGGAGCTGAGTATCTCCGGCTTTAGCCAGGTTTCAGTAATCACAATTACCTGGGATGCGACGGAAAAACTATCAGAGAACAATTTGGGAAGCTTTCTGCTTAAGCCCCTGCGTAAGCCCTTATTATTCTGATTCTGAAAGTAGGAGGGAAGACAAAATTCACCGACATTTCACAAACCAATGACCACTGTGCATGAGAATGAATCCGTAAATACGGAGAGCAGAAGAGTTAACAAGAGAGAGTAAGAGTGAGCGGGATAGCTTGGAACCACTTAGTTGCAGCGCAAAGCAACGGAGCTTAAGCGGGGATAAACGTGATAGGCACAAAAGAGAAGCAATAAAACCGTCTTACAACAAAACTAAAAGTGATTATTAATACAATTAATTTACACAGAAAGAACATGCACTCACGGCAGCAAACGGTAAATGATTTTTATTTATTTGAGTGAACAAATTAAAGGAAACCCCGGTGGTTTAAAATGCAAAACAAATACAAACTCGAAGCGCAAAACAAAAACACGACCGTTCGCTATAAAGTGAAGAGACGAAAATGCCGTTGCATTTCCGCAGACGCAGCGTGACGCAGCTGATGAAAGTTGATTTTGGTCCAAAAAATGTCCACAAAAGTCGTAGTCATAGTGTACTCGGTGGCTTTCATCGGCTTCAAAAGATATATACTACTTTAGACAGAAAAAAGTACAAAAAATGGACATCCGGCAGGTAGCAATTTACCTGTGCAACCCAATCACAACTGCCGTTTTTTTCAGCTTAGTTTACAGTCAACGAATGTATCTATCATTTAAAAAAAAAATCATGACGATAGGTAATCTACATTTTGAGTAATGCTACCTCAAAGTCGACCAATTTTAAATTTTTTTTTCCTATGATGCAAAAATGGAAATATTTTTCAACTTTGAATGCTCATATCTTCTACAAAAAAAATTTATTTTATTGTAGATTCGAAATTCTCTGTCGATTAAGTATGATTAAAATCGATAAAAATGCGACATCGACTTTTTTTTATTTTTTCAACGGCTTCTGTTCTAGAGGCGCTACTTTGCAATGGTAGAACCCGACAGTCCTAAAAAGGAACGAAGATCTTTAAGTGTCTTTTGTTCGGGGAATTCGACGATTGCTCTCACTTTTTCCGGGTTTTTCTTAATTCCGGTTTTTGCTACTACAGACCTGTGGGTAGAAATCGGCTGTGGTTTGATTACCCTGTACTAATGAAGTCATTTGGTATTCTAATGTCGTAACGTCTCGTTTATCAGCGTAGTGGGCGGTTAAACATTTGGCGATTGCTGTCCAATTTAGTGATGTGTTGTATGATTCTAAAACTGAGTCTGCATTGCCTACTATTTTGTTTCTAATAACATTTAAAATTCCATAGTACCTGTTGGATCCTTCTGTTAATGAATATATTATTATTATTCTCTCTACGCTCTTCCTCCAAGAGCTGAATTCTCCTGCTTGGCCAAAAAATTCCCTGAGGCTTTTTACTATGTCTGGGACTCTATTAAATTCACTCATATTGTTTGCATTAGCATTATAGGTTTGATCGAGTAGCGGCACTGAATCTGGGTTTAATTTTTGATTTAAGATTCTCGCTACTATTTTTTGTTTTTGGGCTTGCATGTTACCTAAATTTGCTGGGACTTGGTTTACTTCAGGGACTTGTCCTCCATTATTGTTGAGCATCGCGGGCCTAATCAGATTATTTTTATAATCCATTTTTTGTAACTTAAAAAATATTTTTTGTATTTGCAGAGGTCTATACGGTTGTGCGTAAAAATGGAAATCTTGGATTAATAATTTTATTTGTTTTGTTTGTTTGTTTGCTTTGTTTTAGCTTTTTAATTTTTGTTAAAAAAATTTCTTTTGGGTATGTTTCACTCTTGTGCTTTATTATTTTGTTTGTGGTTTGTAATTAAAAGTTAGCTTAAAATACATCCTGAACCGGTCAGTTGGTAGTAGTCCTTTTTGCTCCTTGCTACTGGGGTACCTTTTCCTGATGTAAGTGAATCCTTTTCTTGGCGGGTCGTCCAGCAGTGTTGCCTTTTCTTTGGTGCGCCTTTTCCGGTGCAGGTGGTTTTTGGATTCGCGACTTATATTTCAGATCGGTGGAACCCGGCAGCCTATGGCGTGCACTTACGAGTGTTACTTTGATTCGATACCAAGGATATTTCCGCGGACAGGACCCTTAAACGTTGGGCGCAAGTTAAACACAATGGTTTTTATTATTTACAAAAAAAAAATATATATTTTATTGGACACTTGGTCTGTATTTATTTGCAGAAAAATTTTAACTAAATTATGTTTACAGAAATTGCCATATTTATACCCAATAACTTTGTCGCTGCTTCTGCCAACGTCGGCTAACCAAGCGTTGCCGCTCAATATTTATGCTGGGTGATAAGAACTCATATGTGGATGCACTACAATATAGCCCTTTCTTAGGAAAGCTGGTATAAAGAGTACAGCCATAGGGTGATCACTTCTTTGGTGCTTTTATACCCATAAACTAGAGGATACCTCATGCAGCCTGGGAAGTGAGCTTGCATTAGTGCTGTTAGGGCCTCTTCGCTGCCCTCTGTAATATTCCTCCTTGGTATCCGCATAATTAGTAGATTAAAGTCCTTATTGATTGTTCAAGTCACTTTATTTATTTAAACGGAAAGATCAGTTCTCATTCATAGTCATATTGCGAATGTTCATTTTGTCTTAAATATTTTGTTGGCTTAGCTTAGAGTCGGATAGGTGCGCTGGCAGCGCAGCGACCAATGCTTTTGCATAAATGTGTATATAAAAATAAGCCGGCGAAGAGTGGATCCGGCAGAAGCAGGTATAGAGCTCACGTAGTGACATAGCCGTTGCGCATGTTAATGTGTGGACTAAGCACTATCCCAGTTCAGTCAACCGCGATCATATTACTGGGCACATCAGAACTGCTTGGGTCTTGGATTTGTTTATGCAAATTGTGGCCAAGTGTTTCAATGTGTGTGTAATAATATTAATGCATAACACTGAGTACAGTGTGCATTCGTTAAATGAGTATACTAAATCTCCCTCATTTAGAAAAATAACGCAACATATGAAGTTATTTTTGTTATTATTTTAATATTTATTTAAATTGTAACATTGGTATTATTTTAATTATTTATTATACGAAATATTTAGTAAAAAACAAATACATATATATATATACCTTGCAGTAATTTATCAACACTCATGGCGGTGTTGTTGATAAAAAGATGATCAATTTTCATACAAATTTACTGATGATTTTTGTATGGGCGTATGGGTCCGCAAAATTCATCAACAAAAATTCATCAACAATTAATAAGCTTTTCATCAACACTTTAGACCAAAAACTCATCAACAATTATGCTAAACATTCACCAACTTTTCATCAACAATTCATTAACAAATTCATCAACATTTCATCAACAATTAATCAACAAATTCATCAAAAATTCATCAATAGTCCATAAAATATTTTTTAAATGTATTAATTTTTTATTATCATATAAAAGCAAAAGTAATAGTAATAACAATACTAATAATAATAATTTAAAACTACAACATTTTTTTTTCCTTCTGTCAATGCATCTGCCTTCTTTCCTACGTTCATTTTCGTTCATTCTTTACACACACCACCTTTGTTAGGTGGCTCGGATGAGACAGTATGAACAATGGCATCTAGAAAAAATAAACAGTTTTATTTATTTTCATTTAGTTTTTGTTATTTTATACTGGTAAAAAACTATTCCACTGTTCATTATGTTAATACTTAGGAACACTTACCTAATAAATGTTTATTGTAATTTAAACATAATTCTCCTTTAAAATTTGATTCTGATCCTGGATTTTTGACTTACTAAAAGGCAATTGACAAACGCGAAAAAAGACACGCGCTTCTCAGAAGAACAAAAAGAACACTGAGCAATAAAAACGGTTTCTCTTATTGTTGGTTTTGTTTTATACGGTCCCGTAGAATATTGCAGAGAGAGGGAGAGTGCGAGCGAGAGGGACTACCTAAACGCCGCTCTTTGTTGATGAAAGACTGATTAATATTGACATTTTTTTATCATCTTTTCATCAATAATATTCATCAACTTTTAATTATTCTTTCATTCTTTTTTGTACAAGAGAAAAATGAGAGCGCGAGAGAGTCGTATTTAACCCGAAGGCCGAATGAGAGTGTCGGCTCGGTCGAAATCGACGCCGGCTGGTGATGAATCGTTGATCAATTTGACCTAATAAGGAGCTTTTGTACTGCAGGGTATATATAAGAACAATTGGTTATTTGCTTTTATGGCAGCTATATGATAGAGCTAGAAATAAATCGATTTTCAGTGAATCGATTATTACTAAGAAAGTTTAAAAATATATCGATTTATATCGAAAATACAAATCTTTGTGTTTTTTAGGTCTACAAATAAGTCTTTTATGCATACTTATCGAAGATTTTATTATTATTGTATTATTATTGTTCACATTTTATTAATGGAATAAAATAATAACTTTTTGGGTTTCTTCCCTTTTTACATGGCTGCGGAGATATACCATTTAATATGTATAGGGGTAGGAGGGAAAAAAGGGAAAAAAGGCTACTGACATCTGTTAGTTATGACCGAAAATGAATAGTATGAGTACAGGGCTTTCGGGACATTTGATGTCGGCAAATGGGTAATAAAAATGCAATTAATAGGTTAGCTGTCAAAATTTTAATTTTTAATTAGGGTCAGTACATGTAAAAGGGCACTTGTGGTAGGGTTCCCACAGGGATATGGATACGAGTGCGAATGCAACGGAGCTATCTCGGGGGCGATCGTGGAGCGCACGTGCACTTAAAAAAGGACGCGCCAGATGTATTTGAAGAAGTCCGCACCGCCAGAGTGATCCTTCCCCGCATGTGCATGTTCCCACGAGCGGGTGGTCTCTTACACGCGTAGTTAGAGTTGAGATGAACATGCTGAAATGTGTTCATCTAAAAGGATCGGAGTATTTCGATCTTCCTCCCACCCTTAAAGGCCGCAGAGCATGTTTTCTGCTTCAAGTGGGCAATAATATCAGCCCTTAACCCAAAAGAAAAGGGAGAAAGACCGAACGCCTTTGGTGTGGATATCCAATTACCCATTATCCACACCAATGCACTATGGGGAATTTGCCCGATTTCGTGGTATTCAGTCATTTTATCGATCTTTAAAAATTTGTGTTTTTTTTATGCAAATATCTTAAAAATATATGGCTCTGTAAAGTTCAGTACCAAAAATGTTAATTAACAGACCACTGTTAAGCTTACAGACTGTTAAAGTCAGCTGTTGCAGCCAAAGGGCACATGCTGCAATATAGGCAATTTTCTGTTGGGTGACTTTAAAAGTACGAAACTCAAAAGTAAAACAAATTTTTGATCCAGTTTTTGATTGACACCAATCTTACATGTTTGTACTATGTGTTGTGTGTACCTATATTTTGATCTGTGCATGTCTTCCTAATATTTTTGCGTTTTTCCTATGTGTTCTTTAAGGTAATTTTTCGGGAAAAAAAATTAATTTCACAGAGACTTACAAAAAATATATATCGATGTTTAGGTGTAAGTCCAAATGCATTTCGTAGAGCCATTAATTCTGAAGAAATGGCAATTTGTCTCAATGTGCACAAATGCGCACAATCTGAGTAAATTCGATTTTTCTACAGGTATATTCGAGTTTTCTAACGCTGGTCTGTTTGAAATATGGCGCAAAAAGCCGGACAACTCCTATCAAGAACAAAAAATCGAATAATTTCGAACTAGTTAAATAAAATCATGAATTTCTTATAGCATTCAACCTATTTTGTTGGTAAAAAACGTAATTTTTGCCTAAATTTAAAAATTAAATAAAAAAATAGGCAATGGGACCAAAAAACATTTTAAAAATAAGCAAAACTATCGGATGCTACCATTAAAACTTTATATTGGCTAAAACAATGTTATTGAGAAACAATAATTGGAAAGGGACCACTTTTTTTCGATCAAACACAGAAAAGGCATCATGTAAATTTAGATTTTCTCAAGTCACCAACCGATATATATGGACATTAGGTATGTATAAAACATATCTCTAGGAAAGCATACAAAATCTACAAAAAAAAAAGCCAATAGACTAACTCCTTATATTTTATTGTTTAATTTACATCCTTCTGTCATCACAATTGGGAAAATCCTGGGATAAACGTTTGTTCTGAAACAAGTGTCTCTCCTACGCAACAAATGCGAAGAGAGCTGAGCGAACATCACTTAAATTTAAACATGTCCATCGCCAGCTGGAGGTACCCTTCGCTGTATATGCAGACTTCGAGTGCATTCTCGAACCAGTATCAATAGATGTAAGTGATAAAACTAAAATAGTAAATAAGCATATTCCGGTTGCCTTCACGTATTACATTAAGTGCTCATTCGACCCCTCTCTAGAAAAACTTGTAACAAAAATAGGAACAAATGTCGGGCGCACTTTTTTACAGAGTCTAACCTCCGATTTGTCCGCTTTGTATAAAAAGTACATGACACATGTAATACCTCGTCAAATGAGTGCACAGGTCGCTTATGATTTTGATGAGGCCATCAATTGTCAGATGTATAAGAGAAATTTCGACAATGACAGAGTGAGAGATCACTGTCATTTCACAGGCCGATTTCGAGGTGCTGCACATAGTGAGTGCAATATAAATACAAGACAGGAGATTTTATACCCGTTTTCTTTCACAATTTATCAAAATATGATGCTCACCTATTTGTGAAAGAACTCGGGGAGATTGATGGAGAAATTAAAATATTTCCATTGAATAAGGAAGTATATATTTCTATTTCAAAATATATTCCTTTAGGAAAGAATAAGATTCCTATTTAGTTTATTAGATTTTTATATAGTTTCCGTTTCATGCCGTCTAGTCTAGAAACCTTTGCAGGAAATTTAAATGAAGGGGATTTCAAAGTACTTCGAAATCAATTTCCAAATAACACAGATTTCTCATTAGTTCGTAGGAAAGGTGTATTCCCAAATGAGTACATAGATTCGTATCAAAAACTCTCCGAGACTTGTCTCCCGCCAAGGGAAAAATTTTTCAGTAAATTGACAAACTCAGAATGTTTTGAAGCAGATTTGGGTTTGAAAATATATGTGAAAACAGATGTTTTGTTACTCACAGACATTATTCAGAATTTCAGAGGTATTTGCTCATGCATCTATGAACTCGACCCTGCCCATTATTTTACAGCTTCGGGCTTGTCATGGAATGCGATGTTGAAAACTACACAAATATCCCTCGAGTTACTCACTGATATGGATATGATTACGTATATTCAGTCTGAAATTCGAGGGGGATTAGTTCAATGTAGTCATCGATATACATAAGCAAACCACAAATATCTTCAAGATTTTGTTCGGACTAAAGAATCCGAATATTTAATGTATGTGGATGCAAACAATTTATATGGATGTGCAATGTCTGAACCACTACCATATGGTAATTTTAAATGGTTAGAGCAATCAGAAATAGATTTATTTAATATTAATGCTATTTCTGAAAATAGTGAGTATGGATATACTCTAGAGGTTGACTTGGCATACCCGTACTCACTAGTCGTCCTGAAAATCGACTTTCTTCAATAAATTCAAAGACTCCAAAGTTAATTGCTGATCTTTATGATAAAAAAAATATATATATTATTCACTAAAAAGTTTTACGGCAAAGTAAGTTGAATGGATTAAAACTAAAAAAGATTCACACTATCCTTAAATTTAAGCGAAAACCATGGCTTAAACAATATATTGATATTAATACAGAGCATAGGACTAGGGCTATAAGTAATTTCGAAAAAGACTTTTTTAAGCTTTTGAATAACAGTGTCTATGGCAAGACTATGGAACGCTTAGTTACAGAATGGGAAGCTCACCCTGTGGGTCCAAAAGGTGGTCGCCCAAGATTATGTGCAAGGGACTTAATAGCCAGATCTAATTTTCACAGTGCAACAAAGTTTAGTGAAAACATGTATGCAATCCAACGTTTGTGATAAGCCAACATACCTAGGTTTTGAGTATTGGAGTTATCCAAATGGAAGATGTATGATTTTCACTACTCTTATATGAAGCCAAAATTCAAAGACGCACTGAAATTAAATTATATGGATACAGATTCATTTATCTACCCCATTAAAACAGAAGAGATTTATAATGATATTTGTCATGATGTCGCTTTAAGATTTGACACTTCTGAATGTCCTGCTAGTTGGCTTGGAAATATAATTTCCAACAGTGCAACAAGAAGCGCCTAGGATATTTCAAGGATGAGCTGCACGGGAGACCGATGACACAATTTGTTGGTCTGCGGTCCAAAATGTACGCCTACACATCGGCGAGTGCTGGTAGTCAACCCGAAAAATGTGTTAAAAGGAATAAGGGAGTGAAGCAAAGTGCTTTAGAAAAAATTACATTTGACAAATACCTAAATTGTTTGCTCACAGGATAACAAGAAAGTGATAGCATGTAGATGTTTACGTCTAGGCGGCAGGAAATAGAAACACATACAATTTCGAAAATAACATAATAAAGATGATAAGAGAACTATATGTGAAGATGGAATTTCGACTCTAGCAATAGAGCACTATTCAAGAAGAGAAGCTGAAATAATGGGTAACATGAGCACTCTAGCAAATCAATTAGAGGGTTGACTCAGACAAATAGCTGTGCTATATGAGGCTTTAATTAGTGAAAGAAAGAGAGCTAAACTAAAAAAAAAATAGTTGAATTCAAAGTGCGTTTAACGAACATGAAAATAAATTAGGTAGGCATACAATGTCAATAGCTGAAATAAATAATGTAAATATTATGTTTTAAATATATATATATATCTAAATATATAAATCCAATTTTTAAATAAAACATTTGACTTAAGTTTTGTGATACAATTTATTATCAATTATTTTAAGATTATACAGTAAATTAATTTAAGTTTACATATTAATAGCTTTAAATTAAAATTATATAACACACATGAAATAAAAACGAATAAAAATCAAAGAAATCAAAAACGAAGAATAAATTGATTGTGTGTTTATTTCATTACAAAATTTCAGAGTTATTTATCCAGCTGTCATCAGATTTCGGGAAACGTAACCAACGTACGAGAGATCTTTTTCCCTCTCTTTTATGTACCTTTTCAACTAGGTAGGTTTTGGGAAATCTAGTTTTTTTACCTCTTCTTTATAAAAACCACCCTCAACAGGATTCCCGTTTAAATCTTCTAATTTGTTTGTCACTGGATTTGTGTTTTGAACCTTCTGTATTTTAAAAATTTCAACATTCCAATTAGGAGTGTACGATTTTTCAAATACTCCCTTATATTTTGAAATTCGAACATAGTCACCAATTTTTAGTTTGCTGCCCATAAACATTTTAATATTGTTGTATGTCGTTTCTATGATGTGTTTCTCATTCTCAGGGTTCACTTCAATCGGAGCCTTTTTTATAGTTCTGTGTATTTTGTGGTTGTAAAAATTAATTAACCTTTTATACATGTCAATCCATTTATAGGTTCTGTAATAACGCTGCAAATCGATGATAAAATAAAACAACAACTTGTTTATTTGCTTTCGCACAATAGCTCTTTACGAGTGTCCTCGTTTTTATTCCGACTTGCTCAACGTTTCTTAGTGAACTCCCTTACTCTTTCTCTGTCTACAAGTCTACACATTATGGGAGAGCGCGTCGCTCTCAATCTCGTTTTTTTTGTAGGCGCAGCTTCAAAACTTTGTCTTCATCTTGGATCTTCGGTGCTGTTGAAAATCCTTGCAGCTCACGTGTCTCCTGGGTTTGCTGTGGGGGAATAACCGGGATCGGTAATCCGTCATCCTGACCCTCCACCTCGGCCGATGTCAGTGGGGATGTGTTGACTATCTTCTTCAAATGGCTGACGTTCCTAGCCACTCGAGATCACAACTACATTTCCTTTCCGATTGGTCACCTCGTAAGTGGTCGTGTCGAACGTTGGTGTCAACTTGTGGAAATATCACCTTCTTCAAGAGAAGTTTATCTCAGACTTGGATATCAATCTCTCTTGTCCTCCTGGTGGTATCTGCTGCCGCTTTCCCCTTGTGTTTTCTCAAAAGGTCCCTGTCCTTTTCTTCAGAATCCACCGTTTCACCAATGAGATCATGTATAGGAATCTTGTCTCTAAGGACCCTGTTGAACATCAGTTCCATGTGGTGTACCCGTGTTGCCATGTGGGGTGACATTGTACATCAATACAAATTTTTGGATCTCTTATTTGTAGCTTTTGTTGTTGGCATGTGCAATTTTTAAACGCTTTACTAACGATTTGTTCATGTTCTCGACTTCTCCATTAGCCTGGGGTTTTTTTTTGTATTCATATAGTTTATTTATTCTAACAATAACAAAAACATGAAGTAAACGGTTAACAGGCAGGTGGCCCGCATTGTGCGGTACGGTCGCAAAAAAGAAGGCCACTCAGCCGGTCGTCACGTTCCTCCCTCTCTCCAGTGACCTTAGGGATCTGATCACCTTGGCTGAGTACTCCGCCGCCGCATCCCACGTCCTCTGGTCCGACAGCATCAGCGGCACCAGCGTGTCCACTGAGATCGCCGACCCCGCTACCGCCTCCAGCGCGTCCCTCTCCTCGTCGTAACGGCGACACTCGAAGAAGACGTGCCCCGCATCTTCGACGATTCCGGATCCACACTCCGGGCAGCCGTCCTCCGTATCGTGGCCAAACCTCTTGAGGTAACTGCGGAAGCAGCCATGCCCGCTCAGCACCTGGGTTAGGTAGAAGTCTACCTGCCCGTGCTTCCGCTCCATCCAAGCCTCTATGCTGGGAATAAGCCTATGGGTCCATCGTCCTTTAGGCGAGGCATCCCACCTGACCTGCCAGCTTGCGTAGCTCCTCCTTCTTGCAGCCCTCTTGAGCTCAGCCTTGCGGACACCCTCGGGTCCTTGGTGCCCGCGAAGCGAGTTGCGCAGATCCGCCTTCTCCCGTACCAGCTCGCTTAGCGGCACTAGGCCGGCTAGAACCAGCACGGCGTCGTCCGAGATCGTCCGGAATGCGCTAGCCACACGGATGGCGCAGAGCCTGTATGTCGACTCGACACCCCGCATGTAGGACTTTGTCCCGGCCGCATCAGCCCACACTGGCGCTGCGTAGAGCAACTGGGAGGTGACCACACTTGCAAGCAGCTTCCTGGTGGTGTGCTTGGGCCCTCTAGTGTTGAGGAGCAAACGGGACAGAGCTCCTACCGTCGCACTGGCCT
>VNJS01004120.1:0-14677 GCA_008042575.1 Drosophila watanabei | reverse complement strand
GTCGTATAAGCTACCAAGTCAATGCAGCATATTCCAGGCGGAAGTATTCGCCATCGGTAAAGCGGCAGAGTTTGCGCAGAGCATAAACCGTCCATATGAGGCGGTCAATTTGTTCGTAGACAGTCAAGCGGCGATAAGATCCATGCAATCGTCAACGGTCAGTTCCAAAAGTGTACTGGCAAGCAGGGAGGCACTAGATATCCTGAGCACGACTAAGTCAGTGAGGATCTTCTGGGTTCCCAGTCACCAGGGCATCGATGGTAACGAAACCGCGGATGAACTTGCAAAGGAAGGCGTCGGACTGGCGAGTGAAAGAACAGAAAACGTTCCGGTCTCCCTAAGAACGCTCCAAAATGAGGTAGAGGGACAGGCTAACGAAAGAGCAAAAAGCAGATGGAGGAGAAATTCCACTACCTGTAAAATATCAAGAATCATGTGCAAAGAGCGCAAAGATAAACTCAGTAACTACGTGCTGCATCTTCCACGGAAAGATTGCAGACTGTTAGTGGGAATTCTCACAGGTCACTGCCTCACAGCGACACATGCCGTTAAGCTGGGCATCACCGACAACGACAAATGCCGGAAGTGTGATGAATTTGGGGCAACCGAAACCCTGGAGCATCTCTTCTGCAAATGTCCGGCTCTAACAAGGTCAAGAGTACGACATCTAGGCGCTCCGTCTTTGGCGTCACTGGAAGATGCCTCCAAGAGAAAGCCAGGCGAACTACTTGCCTTCGCTAAAGCCACCTCGATCCTCAAAGACTTCGAAACCCGCAGCAACAATCCATAGGTCCACCCCCATAACAACCCGGGCAACTGAGGGCCATACTGGCCTATGCTTGGCCCCACGAGGGCCGCCCGATTAACCTAACCTAACCTAACTCACCATATCATTGTAACCTTATGGAAAACTCTTAATTGGCCATCTGCATAGAGTACCCTATTTTATGACTCTGGGGAGACTGCAGTGAGTGATGCTTAGCTCTGAAAGGGGGTGATGAAGGTTTAATGCCTCATCCTTTGAGTGCTGGTGTTATGCATTCTTTCAACTCCGGGTGTTCCCTTTTTAAATTAGGGAATCGGTGGGAAGCTTGTCCTAATGTATACACAAAAGTGTCCATATTTTATCACCGCTTAAAATCTCGGTTGACGGTGACCACCCCTTTTTCATTGCATTGCCCGATCACATGGTTATACAGGTATGCACAGGTGGTATGTGATATTTTCACACTTTATTGCATTGGGCTGTTTGATTCAATCGTGGGAAAGTGATCACGTGTCCTTACAACATTCAATCAGTCACCCTAATTGATTTTTATTAAAAAGAGGGTGACAGTTGATATATAAACCCATTTTATCTAATTATTGACTCATTTTAGCGACAAAAAGAAACAAAACTGTTCCTTTATGGAATCCGTTTAAGTCATCTTCATCAGTTTGTTAAATAGCTTTTATGAAAATCTTAACAATAGCCCAATGTCCATTTAACCACATCAGATATAAATTATGAATTTTACTTTTTTTTGGGAAAACTTTACATTTTAAATAATTATTTGTATTATTATTTCAAATATTATTTACATATATATTTATTTATAGAGTATACAAGACAAAAACAATTTAATGATGCTACCCATTAAAGCAAAGGAATCGACAAAAAAAAATGGTGGAACCGATGAGATGTGGCGACGGAAACGATCAGTGATATACCAGGTATTTTCTTATTTATTTTCTTATCAAAGAGAACTGCAGCGTATCGAATGGAATGGACAGAAAAAAAATGTTAAGATTAGTCACATTATTATTTACCCATAAACTCTGCAAATTTACATTCTCCTATACTATACGCCACAATGCAATTCGGAAACTATGATGTTTAACATGCGGTCCGCCAAAGCTGGGAGCCATACGTCCAGATTGGCTTCAGAGTGGAGCTGTAAAGCAGGACCTTGTAGTCCAAACACACGGACTGTCGGGCGTTTATAATCCAGTCTAGGCTGCTGGCTTTATTGTTTCAGGTGTAGTTTCCAGTGGAGGCTGCTGGCTTTATTGTTTCAGGTGTAGTTTCTTGCATTCGATATGTTTACGCCATGCATGGCCATGTTAGACGTTTGTGTGCTATTCAAGTAGAGCGGAGGGCCTGTTTGTCCGATAAGACTAAACGTTATGTTGTGACGATCCGTCTTTGGTCGGACAGCTCAGGGATGGCCAGGATCTGTCGCAGATATTTGTTTGTGTCAGGTGTAGCTGCTAGAAGAGATTTCCGACCCGGTACCAGAGTAGAAGTCAGGGTAATTACTTCGTAATTAGTTAAAGAGTACGTTTATTCAGGTGTAGCTTTACAAGTGGGTGGAAACTGGATAGCTCGCTCGTTCGTTCTGCTTCTTCCGTCAGGATCTGCGTGCTTCTGGTCCGGTGTCCTGGACGTTGCGTGTTGTCTCTAGAAGCAACGAAGCCGGTCGCCAAATGTCCGCCTGGTGCCACGACTCGACCTGTAACGAAAGAACGTGGGTTGGTGACGACCCGTTAGTTGTCCGCGTGGTTCACTCGGGAACCTTTCGGTCGGCCGCGAGAGCGAAAGACCCTAATCCGGGAACCTTTCGGTCGGCCGCAAGAGCGAGAATAAAAATATCTCAGGCGTTAGCCCCTTTCGCTCCTGTGCCTAACGCCTCAACGCAGTGTGACCAATCACTTCTGGTCAGTGTGACCCTTTGCGCACAATCTTTGGCGCGCGAATTTAATTCAAACAACTAGCAACTATTCATAATATTTCTCTTATTCATTATATCAAATTGTAATTGTGCGCGTCTGCGCGCCACAATGTGTTTACACTTTTGTTCTTTTACTTCAATACGCCTGTCAAATAGCCACTTATCTACTACCGAAGGTGGTTATCGAGTTGGGATGTTGCACGGACTGGGCATCAGTATCGTCGGCGAAGGTGGATGTTATTAGTAGGTCGCTCATGGGAATATCCACT
This sequence comes from Drosophila watanabei, assembly GCA_008042575.1. Classification (NCBI taxonomy): domain Eukaryota; kingdom Metazoa; phylum Arthropoda; class Insecta; order Diptera; family Drosophilidae; genus Drosophila; species Drosophila watanabei. The sequence goes on along the minus strand of VNJS01004120.1, from coordinate 11,697 downwards.
GTGTAAAGGACGAATAGAGTTTGTTCAACTGCACTTCCTTGTGGGACTCCAGCTTAGATTTGGTAGTTGTCGGATGTTGTTGTGTTGCACCTTACTGTGAAGACTCTGTTGCAAAGATACGACTTAGGTAATCTATGAGTGTTATTTTAATCATTTTCATTTTTTTATATTATACATCGAGGAATATCTCTCTGCAATATTCCCTATGTTCGAAGGCTTTGCAAATCTCTGATGTTATTCTGTCAACTTACTCGATATATCCATGTTTTTCTCTGAAGCCAAATTGAAGGGCTCGGATAATGTTAATGGTAATATCATATGGTATTATGCGTGTTAGAAGGCATTTTTTTGGCGATTTGGACGGGCATAATAATAAACCAATTGGTCTATAAAAGATCGGAATCGTGTGATCTTTTCCGGGCTTCAGTATGATTATAGACTTTTTCGATTAGCTGTTGTTAGCTCAATGTAGGAACTCACATACTTCCTGTATTTCATCCAGATAGTTCTGTGCGGCGTCAGCCTGTAGGGGTGGTCCGTAATTTCTGGGCTCTGAAGAAGAGTTATTTATAATGAAAACTGGTTTGATTTGTTCAAAACCTTTGGTGAAAAGACGCCGGTGTCGACGTGTGCTTTACCATCGGGATGATCTGTGCGGTAGAAGGTAAAATCCCGCATATGAAAGTTCTATCTGCTTGTGAGGTGCGCATCAAGCAGAAGCAAATGCCGTTGGCATTAAACATGGATATGCTTAAATTGTTCTTTGATCATTTAGACTGTTGTGATACAAGCAACTGCATCACCATAATCTGGTTCTGAACCAGCGTCTGCATGGGCGCTTTCATAAATGATGTGAGCTCCATCGTACTTTGTTGCATGTTGAACTTCATATTTTCCACATTCCTTTGTGGCTGGACTTGGACCTGCTGAGCGTTTTCTGAGTGTGGCTTGAGTGGATTTTCCATACATTTTCATAGAGCTGCGTCGCAATAGATACTTTGTGGACCAAAAGATGATCTGTCTTCATTGGCGAAAAATAAGTCTGGCTTAGTTTTTGAGCTAAAATATAGTTATGCGGAAGGTTGAGAGGGGAATTTCAATCCAAGACTTATGCGTCCCTTAGCTATAAGCGTTGATCGCCGCTGTCCGAAGTTAGACTTCTGTGTCCCAAAAGAGCCCGTCGATGCCGTCAGATACGACGTCGTTGTCGTTCATAGGATGATTAAGTAAAATCTCTCGATAAAGCGCCTCCATCGACTTCTTTGTCGAGCAAAAAGGATTTTACGAATACGAAGGTTTCGTTTTAACAAAGACGGTTTTATTTATACGTGCGCTATGTTACAGGTCTGCTTATCTAGTGAGGAAAGCTAAGCTTGTAGTTAAATTCTAAAACTAAAAGCTTAGCGCCATGTATAGGCAGAATACATAATGATCTTATTCTAATAAGTGAGGGTATGTGTGGGTATACATGACTATATACATTTTGTGTATTTTGTGGACACCTAGCTGTCTCTTCAGTAGGGCCGGTAAAAAATCTATGTCAACATCGATTAAATCGATTCCCTCTATTTTGGTCGATGCATCGATTTCGTTTAGAAAGAATCGATTAATCGACGAGTACATGTTCAAGATAAATTCCGCCCTTATGAAGAAGAAGAGGACCCTGAACATATGGCTAGATGAATTAAAATTTGTAATTTTTAATGATTAATTATAATAATAGTTTTTATATTTTTTTTAGGATTCTTTTGTTTTTTTGTGATCTCATTCAATTGATCTCATTCAATTTAATTTAATTTTTCTGGAAATAACCAGAGCTTTATAGATTTTGATATTTTTCTTTGTATATTATGAAGAAGGAAAAAAAAACCCAGTAGAAGAAAAAGTCGGGGCTTCGTTGAGGAACTTCAGATCAGCTTTATTCGGCTACATACATATAACTAATTCTAAGCATAGAAAAAAAAAACCAGGGAAGCTGGCTGCAGTGAGCGGAGGAGATCGGCAGCGGCCGACCATGGTGTTCGGATATGCACCCGAGGCCCGCGCTCCGGAGTGTGAAAGCGGTGGGAAGCCCAGGCGCGAGGGGATTAGAGGGGCGAGAGAGAAAGCTCCGACAGCTCAGCGAGCAGTGGCGTACAATGGGCCGCTGAACTAAACATTCGGGTTGCAAAGGAGTCGTCCTTCTGGCTGGTGGGAGGCTCCGGACACGACCCATCCAAAGACGGTGCTCTGGGCCACCGGCAATCCGTCGTCGATCTTTCAAAAGCCCGGTTTCATCACCCGGGGGTATATGTCGGCCCAAGACCACGGAAATCGACGCGAGGAGGTAGAACCACTCGTCGGCCAGCGTGATGTCCCGAAAGTGGGCACGCTCCGCATCGCTGAACTGGGGTGCGAATGCGCACGTGAGGCTATATCTTAAAGGCAACGTCAAGCCGGACGGCGCTGTCGATCTTGGAGCCGACGGTGGTCGAACAAATCGACGTATCGCCGGAATTGACTACACTTTCATTGCGTATGGATGCCTCTGCAGACTCGGCATAGGTAGGATCGCGTACCCCGAGAACATCTGCTTTCGGTGGTGCATGGACGTGGCGACATCGTGCGTAACTTGACTGGCGAAATATAACACATGAAAAAAAGAATTGATCAGTACTGGTAAGGACTACGAATTGGAGCTACGAATTGGAACAAGGAATTGGAACTACGGATCGTATCGATGGATCAATGGAGTGGAGGGTCGACTAGCTACTGCGGGCAGGCGACCTCCTCCATTGTAAGAAGGACGACCTTTGCAATGGGATCACACGGACATGGCCATCGGACCCTGGAAACACCATGTCAATTCTGCCTAATCGCCACTCATTGGACGGAAGGTTGTCTTCCTTGACGACTACCATGACCCCGACACGGAAATTTCTTGTAGGGGCCCGTCACTTATTCCGCTTATGGAGTTCCTTGAGGTACTCCTCCTTCCATCGCAGACGATAGTGCTGATGGAAAGCCTTCAGGTGTAGCCAGCGGTTTAAAATGGATGTGGTGACCACCTTGATTTCGTGGTCAACCACGGCGAGAAAGTGCCCAGGCGTAAGTGCCAACAAGTCGGTGGGGTCCTCGGACATTGGAGCGAGCGGACGTAAATTCAGTCACGCTTCGATTCTAGCCAGAGGTGTGGACAGCTCTTCAAACGGGTATTTTCACGTGGCCGTAGACTTGTAAGACATGGTTTTGAAGCTTTTTACGCCTGCTTCCCACAAGCCTCCCATGTGGGGTGCTCACGGAGGAATGAACTGCCAAAGCAGCTGCTTGTGACTGCTGCTTGTGGAGAAAGTCTCGGGAGAGTTGGACCGCTGCACCCACAAAAGTCTTTCCGTTGTCGGACCGAAGTTGACGGGGCATCCTGTTTGGGACACGATACAAGCGAAAGCGGCGAGAAACTTTTCCGTAGTAAGGTCGGACGTAGCCTCTATGTGGATGGCCTTAGTGGAGAAGCACACGAACACCAACACATACCTCTTTGTGATGAGACAGACTCGTTCCGTATAGTTCTTGATGTCGAAGAGACCGGCGTAGTCCATGCCGGTATAAGTGAAAGGACGCGAGAAGGTGGTCCGTTTCTTTGGCAAGTCTCCCATGAGTTGCGTTTGCAACTTTCTTTTGTGGATAACGCATACCTTGCACGAATATATGACAGACTTAACCAAATTCCTCACCCTCGGGAGCCAGAGCTTGGAACGGATCAGACGGATCATTAGCTAATTACCGCCGTGCAGCGTTATCGAATGAGTGAAATGGTCGTTGAGTCGTGAAAGGTGGCAGTCATATGGGAGAATGATGGGATATCGTTAATCGTATTGGAAAAGCTCGGAAGTTGTGACCCGGCCGCATGCTCTCAGGAGCCCGTTAGAATCAAGGAATGGGTTCAAATTTTGAACCAGACTGGATGTTAGAACTGGTCGTTTTTGGCTAAAGCATCCCATCTCAAGGACGATGTGCCTGCGTTGCGTAATGGAAATAAGAAGACGCTCAGCTGACGCGATTTCATAAGCTGTCAAATGATCTTCTACCGAAGACTTGAGCTTCCGCGAGCGCTGGATGAAGCGATGGACGTAGTCGAGGCTTGCGAGGTTATGCTCGGAGCGAACATGTGCCCACTTCTCCACCTCGGTAAACTGACTGATCTTGGTCAACCGATTTGCCACGAACGTCGTCCAGTGACACGCCGGCTTATGCAACCAGGCGAAAACAATTGTTGGGTCCGTCCAACAGTGCAAGGCGGACGCAGGCCCAAGCATCTTCAGAAGAATTGAGCTAGCAATCTCGGACAAGAGCAAAGCTCCGCAAAACTCGACCTGCGGAAGCGAAGCGTCCTTGCTGTTAGTAAGGTCACCTTTACAGTGGACCCAGCCTCAACCCGGACGTAAATGGCGGCACCGTACCTTCTGGGATGCATCGCAAGAATCCATGATGCTCGATGTTCAATTGCGGTTAGATACGACCCATCAGGGAATGCGAATATTATCAAGTGGGGTGTAACTTCCCAGAAGTCAACCCATCTTTGACAAAAATCTTGAGGAAGGGTATCGTCCCACCCTAGATCCTGGAGCCAAGTGTCCTGCATAAACATCTTTGCCCGGACAACGAAGGGGTCTAGCCAGCCTGCCGAATCAAATAGTTTGGCAATTTAAAATAGGACCTGACACTTCGTGAACGATCAATTGTAGTAACCAAGGTTTGCTACTATGAAACTTAATGGAGATGGCCCAAAAGAAGGTAATATTGGCAATAACTTCAATCCTATTATTAAAACAAAACAAAAAAAAAAAAAAAATGAGAGTTACAAATAGAGGTCGCTGCAAGTTTAGATAGTGGTAAGAGAACTATAGAGTTATAAGCTAGTCGCTCCCGGACTCGCTTTAAAATGGAGTCCGCTGACAAAGCGGCAAGGGACTCGGCTGACTGGTCGGCGAGTTCTATCTATCTATCGCTAGTTCTTTTCCATTTGGAGCATCGGAGCAAGCGGTTGGATTGTGACAGGAAGGAAACTCAAATTTTTTTCATCCCAAGAAATATCGATTTTGTTTCTTTTATCTGGCGGTTGCCGGCTCAAACCTTAAATTATTATTCGAAAACCAATACCAGCTATCTGTTAGATACACGGGTGAGTGTCATCAGTCGCTATTTATAAGTACCAAAAAGAACATATGGTAATTTGTGGATCGTGGCTCCAGCCAAATTGTCACTGGGAGCTACTGGAAGCGGCCAGCTGGGATCGACGACATTATCAAACCCCCTTGCTCGCCGCTAAATGGCTGAAACGCAGTCCCGTCTCTCTCTCGCAATTTTGTTGGTGCATTACGGACCCTATGGCAGTGGAAAGCAGTTTTGTTAACTTCACCGGACCAAACGAACGCGAGAGCGTAATTTCGGCGGGCGAATCGACGAAAAACCGCCGAAGTTCGGAATAAAAGCGTCTGAAAAACGCTCGTGGAAGTGGCAGACGAGCGGCCAATTTGAAGGAAAGCTGCGCGAGTGTCGCCGGTGGAAAAGAAGTGCGGAAAAACAGAGGGAAAGAGCCCTACATGGAGGCCTAAGCTGCCTTCTGAATTTGTAATATTTGCTTGCTAACTCCCTTCTCGCTAATTGCTAATTGCTAAAACCCGCCAAAAAGAAAAGATAACCAAAATTAAGTTTTCGATAGGCTTAGATTAATTGTGTTTTATTGAGTTTTTCTTTTATGTTTTTATGTGAACGGGGAAACAAATTCTTAAAAAAAAACTTCGTTAGAGGAAAAGTGAGAAACAAAAGATGTGGGAAGTACCGCAAAGGTCCATCGCCTCTCTTCTTTCTTCTTACTTGTTCGCTGATCGGTGCCGTTTTCGCCGTTCACTTAAGGCAAAGAAATATCAAAGTTAATAGTGTCAAAAATAATAATTAAATTAGAAAACTAGAGTTATCATCTAGCCTTCAAAGCGTACGGACGTGCCATTATCGCTATGTTGTGTGCCGAGTGTAATTTAGAAGTTTCGGCATCCCAGCTCCGCTCCACGGAGGCTGTTTGCTGCGCTTCTCTCAGCCGTCGGGTGTTTCATAGTGCCTGCGTGGATTTGCCTGCTGATGCGATCAAACTCTTACTCAATCCGAATATACTGTGGCAGTGCGATGGCTGTGTTATTGCCAATGACTCCCATTCAAAAATTGATGAACTCGATTCAAAAATAAAAAACCTAGAGTGCTTGTACCAGCAACTTAATTCCAAGCTCTCTGAAACCCTTTCAACCAACAACATCACCGTTAGGCCTCGTCAAATGCAAGCCGCCAATGCATCGACAGCCGCTCAATCGTACGCTGCCGCTGCTTCGTTATCGTCGGTCCAGGGCCAAGGTCTACGACCCCCGAATGCTGTGAGAGATGATTTTATTAAAGTTAACTTGTTAACTCTAGAAGGCAACATCATCAATCCCCTCCTATATGTGATTATATAACACATCGGCATCTTCGGATCTTGAAGTAGTAAACCTGTTTGCCAAATACTTTGCGTCAAACTTCGAGCCACTATCTTCATGGAATGATGATATTACGCTTCGTTCCATTGCTCCAAGCTGCAATATTGGGAGCTTATATATTTCTGAATCCGACTGCCATCATGCGGCGGAGAGCCTTAATGACTCTGAAAAACTCGACTGCGATGGGCTCTCACCTTATATACCAAAAAGTTGTATTGGGGTTCTTTTAGAGAAACTTATAGTTATATTCAACAAATCCCTCTCCAGGGGTGTTTTTATTCAGAGATGGAAACTGACAACAGTTACTCGTATTTTCGAGCCGGTGTTTATAGCATAATCTCCAACTATAGGCCAATTGCAAAGCTTAGCAACATATCAAAGATTTTTGAGCGAATTGTAGCTAAGCAGCTTGCCTTTCTCACTGGTAGCACCATCAGCTCTAACCAACACGGCTTTATGCCAGGACCGTCGACAACTACAAACTTTGCTGTTTTCAACCATTTTTGCATTAATGCCTTTTCAAGACAGAAGCAGGTTGATGTGGTTTACACCGACTTTGCCAAAGCTTTTGACAAGGTTTGCAATAGTGCATTACTCGCAAAGCTTGTACCAATAGGCTTTCCATTCATCAATGCTGGCTTGGATTAGATTCTACTTAGATGGCCGTCGGTACAGGGTGGTGTGCAATGGTCACTCTTCGAGTCCTTATATAGCGACTTCTGGCCTTCCTCAGGGGATCGCCTTGGGCCCTTTTCTCTTTATTTTATTTATAAATGACATTGGCCAAAGCTGTAGGAACTCGGAACTTCTATTGTTTGCCGATGACCTCAAAATCTTCAAGTCGGTGAGTTCGGGTCTGGATAGCATTATGCTTCAGGATGACGCGTCTAGAGTTGGAGATTGGTGCTCTCGGAATAAGCTACCCTTGAATCTGTCCAAATGTTTTACTGTCACGTACAGTAAAAGGCCCAACGTTTTCGATCATATCAACTATGTTGTGCTTTCGGGCTTGAGAATCGCATGATGTGGAAGGTAATACGTAGCGGAACGGCTCCTTGAAGAAACCTCGGCCATGTGACCTAAGTCGAGGTATTCTTGGATCACAGAGTCGTTTCTGGCCTTGAGGGGAGGATCCCTTTTTTGCCACTGTTCGTTACGCAGAAATTGAGCCAGTGCGAAGGATCGTGACGATGGGAGCTCGGAACCACTATGCTCGGGGTCGCGTAAGGGGGGCGCTACAACATCCTTACCACAACGGTCCCTTCGTGTAGTTCGGACAATATTGTGTCACAGACAAAATCAGACTCGTTGACGATCTGTGTCTGCACCTCCTCTACTTCCCAAAATTTGATGAGGAGCTGGTCCAGCGAGTCTTCAAAGCCGCAGGTGACTCGTGTGGAGAGGGCGGACACATTTCGGAAGGCAATCGAAAATATGGGGCCTGTCAACACCCATCCAAAAATGGTTTCATGGCCGAAAAGAGAACCACAAATATTTGCCTTGGAGTTTTCTAGGAGGACTGAGGGAAGAATGTCTGCTCCTATCAAGACATTGATTTGGGAGCTCTCAAAGATCTTGGGGTTCGCAAGAGGAATGTCAGGAAGTCCCTTCAGAAAGTCTGGTGGGACGGAATACGTAGGCAGATTCTCGGCTAACTGCGGAAGGACGTATGCTGCAGTTTCCAACTGCAGTCCGGGTTTGGAAGGCGCTTGAATTGAGAAATGGCAGAGTTTCGTGGACTGAGCGGCAATGGCCAGAGACTTGAGCTTGAATGGTCATGAACTGCAATTTGAACAGCCTCTCTGTAATAAGGGTCGCCTCGGAACCAGAGTCGATCAAGGCACGCGCTTGGAAAGTGCATCCTAGATGGCAAATATCGATGAGGGCGGTGCCCAATAGGACGGCTTTTGAGCCAGAAGCGAAGCACACTTGAGCGTCAGAGCGATCTTCTGAAGTACTCGTGTTTCTTGGGGAAGCCGCGGGTCGAGGCCCCGCTAGCGCAGACGGAGTTGGAGCGGTCGCGAATGGATTCCCGCGGTGCAGGAGGGTGTGATGACGGCTGTGACATGTGAAGTAGCTATGGGCACTAGTACAGTCCTGCTGCTGGTGCCCTCGTGCGAAACAGTTCAAGCAAAGCTGCCTTCTTTTTAATGTAGTCGGAGCGACCGTTCACATCCATTTCCAGGAAGCGCGGACATACGCGAATAGGGTGGTTTTTCCTGGAACAAAGATCACACCTTCTTGGGGCTGGAGTCACTCTGGCCTCATATGAGTTGCGCCGGAGCGCTGGGGCGCTTGGGTCGACTTGGGCGGAACTTGCCCTGAACTGCTAGGCCTGATATCGTCGAAAGCCTCCACCGTACAGTTACGCTCTGTTAAAAACGAGTCTAATAGTCCTTTCCCACTCACCCACATTTGTGTGAAACAGTTGGGATTTTTGTCAGATGTGAAACTTCGATTCCCATAGGCTACAGTACATCCCCCATCCGATGACAGCTTATTAAAAAGCTGTGGCACGTCAGAGAAAATTAGATCAGCAATTGCCCAATATTGCCTAAATGGTAACCAATAAATTATTTAAATAAAACATTTTCATGTAGTTTCATTTATTTATTTTTTATTCTGAAAATTTATTATTTGTTATTATTATTTCATGGACTCCCTCAGCAACTCCCTCCCTTCAGAATTTGGGACAGAAACTCTTCCTGACTTTCAGCCATTCTCTTCAGTGTTTCTATTTGAGTCTGCTGCACCTCCATGACACCTCATATCCAGCCTCTGTCATAGACTGGGCCATCTCCATAAAAACGTGCGAGTTCTTGCGAGCTTCTCGCAGTTCATTGATGTGCTCCTTCCACACATCAATGAACACGAGCTCCATTTCGAGGTTCCACCTCAGCTTCCCACCGGCAGTTCTTTTGTCGTCTGTAAAATTAAAAACAATAAATAATAAAAGAAGAGAACTTGTGCAACTTGTATTACCTGTTCCGTTCATTTTTAAGTTTTAACTGTTCCAGGCCAACTATTTTTTAAATTTTCGTAATGAACTGTCAAATTTTCACCAAGAAGAAGAAGAATTCAGAGTTGCACCGAAAAACTATCGGCTAACTATCGGCAAAACACTCACATCAAATTTTGATGTCAAACAGATGTGAAACAAAATGGGAAAATTTGGAACGGCAAAACCTTATGGAACATCCGTTCAACGGATGGGGGATGTTAGATGTTGCCCTGTGGGAATATGGCCTTACTCGTTTCAGGTTGGAATTTCGGCCTTGTTGTGGATGGATTGCTCCCATATGTGATTTTGAGAAGTTTTAAGGAAACCATGTATAACCATGACACTCCCTGGCTTTAACCTGAATGGAGAACATCGATTAGGCTGTCAGGCAACTCAGGATGGTGCCTTGCAGCTCTTTCAGAGCGGCTCCTGACTCTTGGGACTGCCGAAAGGTTGAATAGAATTTTAAACTGGCTATTAACGAGTAACCGCCGATTTTCGAACCGGCCGGTAAGCCTTCGCCATGCAGAGATGATCCTTTCGTTTGTGAGCGGAACCTTTGACACAATGGCATGATTGGTTTTTGACAACAGGTGAAACAGAAGTAAAAAGGTCTCGGAATGTTGGCCACCAAAGATAGTCCTCAGTGAAGACTTTGGTGTCCACCGGTGGAAGGCGACAACCAGTAGAAACGGGCACTTGGATGAATGCGGAAGCTTAAGCGGACTGAGCAGCGCCCTTCTCAATCAGCTCTTGGAGATTGGCGACACACCTTTCGTAGGCAGAGAAGCAATATTCGTATTTGGGCTGAAGCGTTAGCCCGATGTTCGTACTTTCAGAGAAGGCCGAAATCAGTTCAGAAGAACTTTCGTAATCCCGTTCCACTTTTTCCCACAATGTCCGGATCTGGTCGCGACGCACTTGGCACATATAGGGAGAGAGCTGTGACGTTTCTGGGGTACCTGGAGTGTGAATATTGGCCTTAAATTGGCGAACATGATCTGTTGTGGCAATACATTTTTCAGGACGATATCCACCGCACTCTGAGCCATCTTGGATGTCGACCTAGTAGTCCTTGACGAGAAACCGGGGGTAAGATTGACGGACTCTTCCCTTTTCGCCCTTGGACTGGCAGTGGGGGCCTTTGGCGTTAATCGAGACGGCCGCGGAGACGCAGATCTGGACGGGGTTAACCGGACTGAAGGGATCGACTGCGGCTTTTTGTCGTCTTCCATTTTCGGACTCGTTTTCTGCTGATCAGCGCTTTTCGACTGACCTGAACCACGGGTGCTTCGTATGAAGCGGGCAGATGCTCACACTAATGCGCTCGGCACGATCTGGGTCGCTAAAAGCTTAGTTGTCGATAAAAAGAAACACACGAATTACGGAAAAAAAATAAAAGAAAAGGTTCGTGTGACGCCAGTTCAAATAGCACCATCGAAAAAGAGTATCAGCGGCAAGCGAAGGAAAACAAAAGCGCGCTCACAGCTGAGAAGTTCGGCCACGAAGCACAAGTGACTGAATGGAAAAAAAAAACACACAGAATTCTGCTGCAGGCATTAAGATGCCTGCGGAGATACCCCTTGTGAAATCTTGGACTGAAAATAATTTTATATAGTTATGTCGATGCTAAGGCCCAGTTTTTAGGAGCCCCACACGTACTAGATTTTCCTTAATCGTTTTTTAGGGTCAGCGGGCAATTCCACCCGGGTCCGAAGTCTATTATATAGGAGCTGAACTTTAGATGGCTCAATTGCTAGTTGAGTTTCACGTTTATAGCCAAAGAGAAGAAATCTAGACTCTTATTAAGGATTATATTTATTTAAACGTTCGAACGCTTGTACGGTCCAAATTCAACTGCTTCACGAGCTTTAAGTTTATGTACATTGGATCTTATCTCTAATCGTAGGTGTATGTGTAAATTACAAATAAGGGCATTAGAATAGTTATAGGTATAGTTATAGTTTGTAGTAGTGCTTGTCACTAGCCAAGGAGCCCTCTGGTGGCTTAATTCAAATTAGGCGGCTTATCGGCTCGCATAAATTAAAAGCGACACCTATCGGTTGCATATCGGCTAAAAATGCAAGCCTGGGTTAGCGCAAGTGCAGCTAACTTCATGCTGTCAAAAGTCTTTTCCGCCAAGATCGTAATCTGGACAGACGTGGCATTGTTAATCAAAAGTTTAATCCT
>VNJS01004117.1:0-10644 GCA_008042575.1 Drosophila watanabei | reverse complement strand
CACTGTCCATAAAGGACCTGCCCTGAATATATTTTCTTATTGGGAATCTGCATGGATCGAAGGAGCTGCCGGCAAAACAATTTACTTGTAATATTTCACAAAAACATCAAACTGTCGTTGACAATTACTACAAGCTAACTTTATTTTATTTAATGAATGTTCCGGCTCGGCAGGACACAGGATATGTTCAGCTCACTTGCACTGAGAATCTTTTTGTATACAGTATTAGCTTTTAGCAATATTAAGAAGTTTATTTAACTCTTTAATAAGTCAAAATAAAATAGATAAATTCCTATTGTTTCCAATGTTTACATATTTTCTCTCGGATTGACTGCATACGAAATTAGATTTTAGAAAAAGTATCTATGGAAACACTGTAATTTTTAAGCAATATTTCACTCAGTGTGCAGATATACTTGTGCGTGTGCAGCGCCTAAAATAACTTTGTTCCTTGCAATAAATTATGGCCACAGACAGCTCCTCCTGCTAGCTGCCGGCCAGGCATTGTCCTTACTCGCTGGTGCCTATATGTGTGCTTAAATCTGCCCAACTAGAGCCACATGAAGTGCACATTTTAAATACCTGATTCTGTGGCGCAAATTGTCCATTGTCCTGGCAGGGCGTCAACGTCGTTGTCAGGACGACGACGACGACGACGTCGACGACAACGACGGCGATGACGGCGGGGATGGTGAGATCCCCGAGTAATTTGCAAATATTTCAATAGAATATTGCATGCAAAAAAGGCGAAACATATGCGCCACACATGGGAACAGGATCCCCGTCCGGGCATCTGCAACAATAAATTTCAAACGAGAGCGGGACTTGAATGGCGGACGGTCTGGATGTAGACCCCAAACCCCTCTCCGGCAAGTCGACATGTGAATACCATTTCATACCCATTTTTTATTAATCGTAGAAACAGTAGGGGACGTGATGAAGAGGTTTTAGTTGGTGATTGGTATGTCCTTTTTATAAAGTCGATAACAATGGAGGCTATGCTGCTGCCATAATCAAACTATACTTTAATTTATTTCTAACTTGCAGAACAATTAATAAACCAGAGAAAATAGTTGTACTGCATTTAAAGGTATGAAGTAAATTAGAAGTAATATTTAGTTCTTGATGTAAACTCTGAAAAGTTGGCTCCATTTATTTCCAAATTTGTTCCTTCATATCCCAGAAGGTCGCCATTGTCATCACTGTACTGCAAGTACTGTGAAGTTGTTACTGCTGCAACTTTTCAGTCTTGTTCAAAGTCCTTGTACCTTTTCCTGTTCCAGCTACCGGCTTCCTTACTGTTGTCCTGCCGCTCATCTGCAGGTGAAGGCTTTATTAAGGCAGGTGATTCCTGGATGCCAGGGAGTCCATGTGTTCAGGGAGAGTATTGTAAAATGGAGAACTAGTACGAAATTCGCAGTTGGAAGGGCGGGCCTGCTGTGCCGGATATTTGAGCTGTTGCAAATGTGAATTTTCTTGAGGCCTGCAGGTCCATTGTAGTCGTTTTCTAATGCAGTTGACATATCCTGCCCGAGTTGTAGGAGGAGAAAATCCCTTTGGTCCTGTATTCATGAAAGGAATACAGATTGCCAAAAGAAATCATATTTCCTCCTGGCCATTGTCAACGTTTGATTAAGCATTCAGTCTGTTTAAATGTCTTCAAGTGTTTAATTAACAGTCAGTTGACCTTTCAAATTATCCACAACATTAAAGTTAGCAACCCTTTTCGATTATTTAATTCAAAGTCATCATTAAATTGTTCTTGTAGTATCAAGTATGTAAGTATAAGAAACATCATCTGTGGAATATTAACATGCAATTTAGCTGACAATTCCCGAAACCCTCTTGTGGCTAATTTGGGGCTTTAGGCCATGCCATCGACAATGGCTCACTATCATAATGAGAAATTCCAGCTGGCGGAGTATGGGATTGTGGGAATGCATTGGCACGCCTAATTTAACGCCTCCGAAAGCGATCACGAAATGTGGCCAATGCAACTGCGCATTCCACTGTCCACACTCCTCCCGCCTTTGCCATTGATGCTGCATTTTTAGACGGCAATCGGCAGGAGTAGGCCAAAAATTTGGCGCACAAAGCAATGGACTAAGCAAATTGAAAGCAATTTGCATAAATTACACCGATGCAAACGCAGAAAACACCAAACAGCGCCGACGGCAACTCACCTCACTCGCTCCCAAATACAACACCCACTGACACCCCCCAAAAACGGATGGACGTTGCAGATTTGCGGGATTTCCAACAGCTGGCCAGCAGGTCAGAGGTTCAGGTTTTTGGTCAGGGCTTCGGTTTTGTTTTGGCCCAGTGACTGAATAATTTCTCAGGAGCAGACAGCTTGGACTCCGAATTAAAAGGGCTTAAATACGCCATCTAAAGCACTTTAAAAGCATTGTAAATCATTTATTTATTTTGTCGGAGCTAACAAGTTTAATGTCGACACATTAAATTAAAAATCAATGGTCGCTTTCAAAGTGAAGATGATAGTCCTAATTGATTGAATCATAGAAGTCCAATTATTTATTTGAGTCAAATTAAAAGCACAGTATATGCCACAATATATTCTCATTTAAATAGAAACCCAAGGAGGGGCCACGTTATTAGCTACTTGGTTTTTATCAATCAACTTTAACAACATGGAACAATGGCCCTTAATTCGTTATTGGCAATCATGTAAGCTGGTGATTAGGCCTCCCTTCACAGCTTCACAGAGGGACACTCGATTGATATGCATCCCCTTTGATTTGGACTCACACCTCGGTCTCAGAAGGGACTCGTCGGCGATGTTTCGGGGCCTGTCATCGAGCGTCGACGACAAGCGCGGCAATTGCATATTTGATTATGAATAATTAATAATGTTTGGCGTTCATTGAATTAATTAGGAACCCACTAGGATCCGAGGACCCGCCTCCCCGCTTCCGGCACTGTGTCTTCCGCCAATCTCTTTATCTGGCATTGTAATGAGTTTGGCGTGTGCGCATTGTAAATTAATTAGAGGGCCGTTTTCAATGCATTTATGTACTATATACTATATATCAAAATAGCGCGATCCGGTCGGCATTCTGTCATGGCAACGTGAAAACTCACACCTGCACTTTCGGTGGGCGAACGGGGGTGGAAAATTGTTAACAATTAGTCAACTGAGCCCGCAACAATGGCAAATAATTAATTTTAATTGTATGCCACGCATAGCTGCACAGGAATACCAATGACCGAACAACACGTTAAATCATTTCAAATTCAAATTAAATAGAACGCATCGCATTTAAACGTAATGAATCGATGTCACATTCGATTGCTAATCACGGAGTATTATTTGTTCAAAATATTTGGATTCGCTTTGGCCCCATTCATTCAAATCAACTTTTTGTTAAGGGCTTTTAACGATTTTTTCGGAAAAAAAGATTTCATTTACAGGCCATTACGATAAAGCTAAAACAATGAAGGAAATTAATAAGAGTGAAAAAACGCACACATTGAAAATAAGTTTGTAAATTTGTATTTAAATGTAAATAAGCAGCTTTTAATTAATTACGGAGTATTTGCCACACGTTTTTTTGTTAATATACAAACACTCCATACCATACCCTCATTTATCAGTTAGCAGGAGAATCCCCTCGCTCGCTCATAATACTGCCAAAACAATTAACGAATTATTTGAAGTTCAGTTGTAAGCCAGTGCTTTCAGTTCGGGGCTGCCCCCACACAAATAAAACCCGCTCTAATGCCACAGACAGAAAAGAACCCAAAATAAAAAAAAAAAGTGCGGAGAAGCAGCTGCAGACAGAGCTGCTGAAAAACACACCGCAGATGTGGGCAACGTCTGCTTTGGTATTAATTTTTAATTACGCGCTTCAATTTGCCGGCGAGCCCGTAAAAGGAAAAGAATTTCCCAAATTCCCCAGCGTCTAAGTCAGTGTGTGTACATAACATAGAGTACGTCCTCATGTGCTCGCTGCAGAAGCATAATTGCTGCAGTATTCCATCTGCTTTGTTGCCCCGAAAGCATTTGCAAATTGAATAACCTTGCGAGAGAGCGGATTCAAGGCAGCCAAAAGGACAGGCAATAGCATATTGTCAGGGATGGTAAATACGTCGATAGGTAAGTACATTTATCGGAGAGTCTCACAAAAATATCGGATTTATTGCGGTTATATCATTTTACTACTGAACATGCTTGTCGAATATATTTTTTATACTATATTGAAAATCATTTTTATTAATATCTTAAATTTCAATCTTTATTTTCTAAGGTATATATATATATATATATATATATTTTTTTTTAGTTATTTAAAATTAATTTCAAAATTTATGGTTACTTTTTGATGCTTCTATATTTACAAATTTTTTTCTTCCCCATTTCGTACAAAAATGTGATATTTTTTGTACTTTGCTTTCCAAAGTTTTGGTTGGCTTTGGCTTGTTTTATTTATATTTATTTGGGACTTGGCTTACAACACAAAGACCTCCCATTGCGGACCATTTCAGACCAAAAAAAATAGAGAAAAATAGAGTGCTGCCGAGCTGCTTAAAGTTGGCTGTTCTAATTATTGTCCTCGGTCCGAGTTGTTAGTTCTCTGCGCTCGCTGGCAGCCACTCAACATAATTGTTAAATCCATCAGCATCAGAACTTTTCTGCTAGCCTTAACCCATTCCAACCGTTTCCAGCCAAACAAACTAAAATGTGCAAAGTTCTGTTAAGGACTCTCCGCAGTAATAGCTCCGACCGCAGGTAACAGTTTTGCTTTCTGCTCGGCCCGTTGCTATCGCAAATCCACATCTCGACCCGTTGCCAATCCTGGTGAGAGCTCTTTCAATATCCTTCATTACCCCAAAAAAGGAACTGGAAAATGCGCAAAAATAAAATCATTGAAATCCAGCTAGACGGCGCTTTGTACGTAATGCGTTTGATTCCTCAGCGAAAAAACTGCAGGTCGTGGAGCGTCTGAAAGAGCTGAGCTCTGTGTAGTTGCAAATAGATAAAAAGTTGCATAAAGAAGTTATCGAAAAGTGCTGGTCCAATCCGGCGTATCAGGTCTGCAGTAGTGCACTAAGAGAATTTTTTTCGCATATGAAATTGCAAGGTTCTTTTAAACTCTCAAAAATTTTGGAGTTCTTTGAATATATTATTGGAATGACAAATTCTTCCATGTTTTTTGATATCACATTTTGGCTCAGTGCCTTTCCGCCTGTCTGATTTCTTCCTGGCAAAGTCTGGCTGTTAAGTGAGCTGAGCAGGCAGGCAATAAGGAGCGTTCGCAACGATGACGACTTATTGGCGTAAGCATGTTTGACGTATTAGCCGATGAACGTGAATGTGTGTTTGTCTGGAGCACACACCCCTTCCAGCTGTGGCTATCGACTCCTTCCTGCGCTCTCCATGTACTCCGCCACGCTGTCTTGAGCAGGATGTCCGTCTCATCTTCCATCTTTTTGGCCCAACTGTTTCCCACACTCGCCGGCAATGAATCGTGTCAATCTATTTTCGCAGCAGATTGCAGCTGCCCGCGTCGCATACTCCCGAAGGATTTCTCGTGCATTAAAACCCGGAGCCTGGAGTTCATTGCAGTGACACTGGCCTAATGACCGCCGGACCATTGCTAATGAACTCGCCGGCGGGCCTAATGCACTCAACTACTAACTACTGCCGACTACTGACTGCTGACTACTGACCACTGGCCTACGACTTTGCGGTCACTTTCTGGGCCCCTAACTCGCTCCTTTGCCCGGCCGGCACGTTCTGCTCGAATCCAGTCCCTGTCTGCCCTGCCATCCCGTGGCCCTGCTCCGTGGAAATCGTATCCTATGCTGATGATGCCGCCCATTTGCACTGATAGAGCGGCTCTAATGAAGTCATCAGCGCCATCAAAGGAGCACAGCGAAGCGGAGAGTGTGTGGGCGTGTTTTTATTTGCAACATTTTTGGCCTGCGACCACGCCACACATGCCTAGCGAGTGGGGAGCAAATACACTGTTGCGAAACAGGTGCACTAGCTCCTTAAATATACATCCTTGCCTCACAGAATTATCTAAAATATATCATGGCGGCGGGGTAATTGCGAAATACCTTTAACCAGAATGAAACCTAGATGCAGATTCCTCTCTCTGTTTCCCAACGGGACCCAAAATGTTGTGAAAACGGATAAGCAGGCCACTGTGCGTATTTTACAGCCGATGGCATAACGATGCCTACGTGATCTGGATAACCCGCCCGGAGCCCAACGAATGTGTGAGAGTGGTGAAAGTTTGCGCCGGCCAGCGAAAGTAGCCGGAGGCACAACACGCCCTGCATAGCTAAGGGCGACAGCAGGAAGGACATCTTTATCAGCTGGGCCCCGTTCCCGTCCACTCTTCTATCCTGTCTGTCTGCCTGTCCGTCTGCCAGTCCGCTAGTCAGTCAGCTCAGCCCCAGTCCCCAGCCCGGCTGTCACACATGCATGCATAACTCGGCTTAGTCTGTGGTATAGTTTTGACAGCCCGGCTTCACCACGGAGGTCCCTCGGAGCCCTGGAGTCTGGGCTGGCTCCCGTTCGTCCTCCTTTTTGGGGGGGCAACTCGGAGGCATTTAAATTGTCAGAGTCACGTCGTTGTCGCCCAATGATGTTTACCAAGTCCATTGTGCCGGGCTTGATTATCCTTCGACAGCTTCCGACAGGGTTCCTTCCCCCGATTTACTAATGAACGTAATTAACCCTTTCAGAGGGAACAGAAACTTTACTTGATTTTGTTACATGTTACTTTTGATATCTAGAGTTCTAAATTACAAGTTTCACACTAAAGATTATAGTTCTTGGTTAAAACTGAGATTGTTAAAGACTTTTTAAATTAAAAGTCATATTAGAGGAATTTCCCTGAATAAATATGTGTTTATTCCATTAAACAGGAAATCTTAAATTTTACTTATTTCATGAAATTCGGCCTCTGTGGACAAATGAAAGCAGAATTCAATTCAAGGCGTGCGAATTGAATTGAAGTGTCTGCCGTCGTTTTATGGACGGCATTAATTTTCATATGCAAAAGTGCTTCGGCATTAAAGCTGATGTGATTAAGTTGCTTTGCATTATTTATTTAAAGGCCAGGAGTAAGAGGAGTATGCTTGCTTTCGGGGTGTTGGGCCACATAAAATTTATTTACGCATTTTTACGTTTTGTCGTGAAATTTGCGTTGATTGTTTGGTGGGTCAGGGTCTTCGGTTCTTGGTCCTTGGTCCTTTTGGCCCTTGCCTCAATCTACTTGACTCTGCCTCATCCACTGTCTCTCCTCCCTGATACCCCGATACCCCTCTCATTCGGCTGGCCAGCCACATACCTTTGCCCCTCTCGCCTTTGCTTATGTGTGGTCCATTTGTTTGTTGGCCACATAAACATAACAAACTCGTCGTTAACTTTTTATTTGTTGCCTCGGCTGCTTTTGTTTGTTTGCTAGTCGCATTATTGCGCACTTCCCCCCACCGCTGGGCGCTGGAGGCCCCCCTTCGTTATCCTCCGCCGCCGTGGCCGCCCATTTGGCCACGCCCACAATGCGTTACAAATAAGCGTATTATGGAGGCGCTTGTCCTGCGGAATGGACAAAAGCAAATCCTTGACACGCTGTGATAAGGATTTCTTCATTTTTTATCTGCCCCCGGGGAAATAAAGTGAAAAGGTTATAAAACAAGCAGCCCAGGAGCAGGAACAGGACGCGTACAAGGACCAGAATCAGTACCAGAAAGCAGGACCAGCTTGGCACTGAAGAAAATTTGCAGTAAATGGGAAAATAAATTAAAACATCACAAGGGAAATATGGCTATTGTAGAATATATAACTTTTTCAATTTTAAGTTTTATTTAAAATAAATTTTTATGCAAAACAGCAATAGAAATATTCCTTCTAAATAAACAGTTTTTTTACAATATATTTTCTCAGGGATTACTCTTCAATTCCTTGCACTTGTGAATTTGTTGAGTGCAGGGACACTCAGTTAGAGATTGAGGCGAGGCTGAAACGCAAAAGAAATCAACTCCGGAGTCGTCGACACGATGACTTGGTCTTGCTGTTCTTAACTACCTCAATCCTTAAGGATGCGTATATGTGTCAGTGAGCATGTGTGTGTGTGAGTGAATGTCCGAGAGAGTGCTCAATTCCTCAACCTCAACCTTAACTCCATCCTCAGCTTCGACCCAGCCCACGCACTTTGGGCTGCCATCCTTGTTGGCTTTTATTTGCCAAGTCGTTATTATTTTTAGACACACACGTCCTTTGTTTTTGGGTCACATGTTAACCAATCCCAGGGCTGAGTAAGTGAATCAACTGTGATTTTTGACGAAAGAACTGTGATCTGCGGCGCACATCGATAATAAGTGATTTTTGCATCTTCAATAAACTTGAAAATCCTTGTATTTGTTTCGTAAAGAATAATTTTTTTCATAACGAAAGTCCAACAATTATTTGTACAAATTATACTCTGAAGGAATTTGATTAAAATATAGAAACAATAAAATTTGAAAACATGTTTGGAGGTAGAAAATCATGACGTAAATCCCCATCCGCCAGCACAATAAAGCACTGGCTCGCGCCGTTGGCTCCTGCTGTCTGGTTACACTGCTCACCAGATCCAGATCGGTTCATGACAATGACAGCTCATTGTCCGAGGAGCCAGAGCTGAACAGTGGGATGCAGTGCGCCATATCCTCCAGTGCTGTCCGGCTATCTGGACAATCTCTGACCCTTCCCTGCAGCGCTCGTGTAATAAGAATAAAATGTTTCTGTGCGGTTCTGTGTGGAAGCGACGACGACGCTTGGACGCTTGTGTTGTGGTCCCATAAGTCCAATTCAAATGTCCTTTTTTATACATTTTCATTTCAACTGTGATTCCCTCTGTTTGCCCTTGTCTTTTGTGGGCAGCCGTCGTCCTTTCCTGCGCCTGCCTGTGTTTTATTTGCGAATGTAAACCGAAGGCGAGCATGCAGCGAGTTAATGGCTAATGTCATGTTCCGGACTTAACAACAACATTACAAACGACCAACGAGGACTGAGCACCGAAAACCAGGGACCGACAACCCAGGGCCGAGCACCGAGGACTGAACACCAGCGGGCAAACAACGGTCTGTTGGAAAAACGGAGAAAACTGGAGCAGTGCAGACATCAATTGTCCATAAGAAAAGGTTGCGTATACGCAGCGTTGTCCGGCTGCTCGCGCAGAGTGCACACACTGAGGAAAAATATTAACAGATTCAAGTGTTTTATAATTTTTACGTGTATTGATGAACCTGAACGATATAAACATATGATTGAATTTATATATTTTGCGGTTAGTTTATTGTTTTAATATCAATATTGCTATACATTAAATTCTGAAACTCAGTTCAGATGAAATTGAAAAGCTTTAATTTACTTTGACAAAAACTTTTGCTCAGTGCACACACACAAGTCACAGGACAGAGTGCGTTGTTGTCCTGATGGCACTGCCTTTATGTTTCGGTTGTGATTTGCAGTCATAAAGCGAAATTACAGTTATTGTGGCCGCCAAGGCAGGCAGAGGGTTAATAAATATAAAAAGTAAGGTTAGAGCCCCTTCCCTGTCCACTCGCCTCCATAATGGCAGCTCCCCCGTCTCTGTCTAATTTCGTTTTATTTTCGAGTTAATTAAAGCTGCACGTTATTGTCGTTAACCTGTGACCAGCTACCTGTCCTCGAATTGAGTCATTGTTGGCAGGACAAAGCCTGATTACCAGCTGGAATGCTCCCAAGGTTTGACCCCTCTCCGTTTATGCTTCATATCAAATAAATATGGCTCTGGCAGCAGCTGATGGCCGGCAAAAACGACTGTGTCAGGTCATGATGTAATAAAATATATAGAAATCAAACGAAGCATAAAAAGCGAACGCAAAAAAGCTCTTTGGAATATGAGTTTATAAAATAAAAGTGACATTGATGTTTTTGCACCCACAGAAAGCAAGGGGCTGACAGTTTTTTTTATATATTAGAGGAGATATCTGTATAACTATATGTTGAGGTAGGGAACACCTTATTATCTATGCTTTTCCCCTGATTAAGTAGATATTTTATAGATAATCTATCTAACTCATTTTATATATTAGTAAAGCTCGATTGAAAAATTAAAACGAATCTGTAAGTGCAATTCAATGCAATTTCCAAACTTATTTATATTGAATTGTAAAACATTTCACCAACAAAATTAAAACAGAATGGTTTGTGAAGATCGAGTCTGCATTTTTTTAAAATTTAGGCCTAAATGCACAATGACTTGATATAAATATTAATGTATTTAATATTAACTCAAATACAGAAATGGTTTTCTTACTTACTAGTTCAATAACTTGGATCTTTATACCCTAGCAGAGTTTAAAAAGTTATCATACAAGCAAACAGTCAAAATTTATAGAATAAAGTCGAATCAAATGTGTATCGCTACATGAAAATGTGGTGCAAATGCTAAACATAAATCCGACCACTCAAAGTGTTACCTAACTAGAGGAATATCAGGTCGGCACACAGAGGATTCTCTCTGGCCAACAAGTGTCCACTTTGGCTGAGCCTATTATGCTGGTAATGCTTTATGCATAAACACGGCCACTATATTTTCTTCACGTGCAGTTGGCATCAGCTGCGAGAGATAGATCCTGGAT